>JAPYYV010007266.1:0-13552 GCA_030522625.1 Copidosoma aretas | reverse complement strand
CCAAAATGGCCGCCAAGATTTTCAAAGTTTTAAAATTTTGGCGGCCATATTGGATCCGCCATTTTGAATTTTGATAATTTGACCACAGATTCGTAATCAGCGACCTCGACAACCTTATACATCATCTTGATCTTGGTTCAATATGTCTTTACCTATTTACTAGAACGAAAAAATATCGGAAAATTCTGTTTTTTGACCTTTAGTGCCCTCTAGTGCCCATACGAACACTCCGCTAATGTTTCTACGACAACCATTAAAAAGTATATGAAAAAAGCTAACAAAAAAAAAAATGAAAAAAAAATTTGACGGCGTTTTTGGCAAATTTCAGTTCAAACTTTTTAACCCTTAAAATAAGGGTATAAACTACCCCCAAATATTGTTTAAACATTCTTATCGTATTCTACAGTAAAAAATCTATGAACTACTACACTTACTTTATTTCATTTTTTTCCATTTTTTTGCAAGAATATGCGAAATATAAGGGTCGAAGAAAATATCTCAAACTTTCGAAGGTTATGCAAGGTCATTGCGTGGGTGAAAAAATCTGAAAAAATTAGGGTAATGTTTCCTTATCAAGTGCTATCTATTCCCCAAGTTTGAAAAGAAATTTTTTTTTTTTTGCTCCAAGTTGGCGTGGAATGCCCCATATGTATATACATACATTTCTTAAAAATGGTATGTTTTCACTTTGGACATTGTATATGACATTTTCAACGTATTTCTACAAAATTTTTTTTTTTACCGATACGAAGCTTCCTTTATGACGAAGCAAACAATGTTTTTTTATTGTAAAAATGTATTTTTCAGAGATCGTAACGTTTCTACTTAATAAGAGTGCTGCAGTATCGTTGAGTTATCGAGTATGAAACGAAATGTGATTGAAGATAAAAGTATATTCAAGTAAAAATTAATTATTATATGTCCAATAATACACCGTTATGAAGAGTTGTTATCAATGTAATACTTACGATATTACATACAGAAGTAGCGATCTTTCTCTTGCTTTATCTCTTTTTATTTTTTGCAAATTCGAACCAGTGGCATCGACGCATAAACTAATACCATAACCTTTCAGAACTTTTTCGTAACAATTTAACTGTGCATTTGTTTAAACGTAAACATAAAAAGCGTTTCGTCCAATACTGTGAAAAGAGTTGGGATACTGCTTGTATTTTAGTATGTCCAATGCCGTAATGGGATCAGGGTGGGCAAGTTTTGCTTTCCTTTGTGACGACATAGCAATATGTATTGTATTGCTCTTAAATAGCATAGGTGGTTGCTTATCGCCACTAAGCATAAACTTATTAGCAACACTTGCCCTATACTGGTCTACGGAGCCACACTTTTTTATTTTATCACATACTTGTTTTCGAGCTTCACCACGTAAAAATGTTTTTCTACAACCTTCTCCAGAACCAGGCTGTACACTAATAGTAGCTACGATAGAATCTTCCTTTTGCGATAGTTTACAGTTAACCTTATGTGTATATCGTTAATATATCATAATAAATGAATTTTACATTTATTTAATAAATTTTTAATTCTTAAACTTAATGCATTGATCCCTAATAGGAAAATCTTTGCAATGGACAAAAAATTACATGTCGATATAAAGTGTTTTAAATTCGTTTTCTGAGGTTTATAATCGTATTAGAGTACTCTGGTAAAAATGTCTGTCCCCCTCTCTTGTTCTCTTTCTCTCTCTCTCTCTCTCTCTCTGTCTCTCTCTGTGTGTGTTTGTATGTGTGGGTGTGGGTGTAGATGTGTGTGGGTGGGTGGGTGTGTATATATTGATCAATTTTAATCATACATTTTAAATAAAAGAAAATAAAAGGTAATTAAATTCGCTACAAAAAAATATAATTAGATTTGAAAAAAAAAATATTTGAGGGCGGGAGTAGGTATCCAAGCGCATGTATGTATAATTGGTTTTATCTTATGAATTTTTACACCAATTCCGATAAAATTTGGCTCCTTTTTGTATTGTATTGAATACCCACTATCTCCGAAAAAAGAATTTCAATTTGATTATTTAATTTACAAAAAAAAAATTTCTTATCTTTTACGGACGTAGATATTGATATCAAAATTATATGGCTGACAACATTTATTTTTGCTAGTGCAACTTATCTTTTTAGTATAATAAATTATAGTAAATCTGATCTTTGGTCGAGAAAGCTTTGTGTCAATGAGTTGGTAGTGGTTTTTTCAATAGTTGAGACAAATGCATGCAGTTGTTTGTGGACGGTTGAATGGCGCGGTTAAATGTTCTGTCGCACATATCCAAAAACTTTCTTGAACATAATTAATCAATTGTGCCTCATTTCTTTGCAGTTAGATACCCAGTACTAGAAAATGATGATGTTTTTTCAAACAAATATTTTTAGATGACGAATGATATGATTTTGCAAGTAATTTATATATTCGAGTTTTATCCTTGTTTAAGACTGGCATGCCAAATCAAGATTTTTATAAAGTATAATTAATGCAGATAATGTTGTAAAAAACTAAGAAATCCAAAATTTCTATGAGGAATCTTTTTGTCAATGAATCAGCAGCTATTTTTTTACAATAGTTGCAGAAATCATTATATTAATTGCTGTACACAGCGCATTTAAAGAAATTAAAATTTAAAGTTAGTTAAAAAAAAATTTTAACTAAACATTTGATACAATTACATCATATTTTATAAAAATTTGAACAAAGCAGTAGTTTTCGTCACATAAGTGCGATCGCCGCATGGGCTATTTTGCGTCCTGAGTGTCTTGCAAAGCAGGCCCGAGAGACCGTAAGGTAGTCCTGGTTGGATAGTACTTAGGTGGCGGACACTGTTTTCCTACCGACAGCACACCAGCCCTTCAATAACGCCCGAGGAAATGATAGTTTTCGTCACGTAAGCTTCACCGCCGGGATTATTTTGCGGCCCAAGGGACCGCAAAGCAGGGCCCGAGAGTCCGTAGGGCCGCCACGGTCGGATAGCGCTTATGTGGCGGATCCTACCTTTGCTATAATGAGGGTGCAGTAAACGTCCAAAAGTCCCAAAAACGCCCAAGGTAAGAAAAATACTTTGCTGGATAGCTGCTTCGCAGGAAACTCGGGACGCAGATTAGCCCTGGCGGTGATCGCACTTTTGTGACGAAATGTACTATTTATTTGTAATATAGACCATACTAACAGAATTTCGAGTTTTTTCCTATAGTTTTTCTATTTATTTTAAAAATTGTATACAAATTTTAAACTATGTAAACAAAACCCTGAATATTTTTTTTATACGTGTAACAAAAATCGATGAACATAATTTTAATTGTTTTAATAACTAATTTTAATTTACGGTAATTTATTTATAAGTCCGCTTTGAACATTCATAATTCTAATTTTTTTTCTATAAATAAAAAGTTTTAAAGATTTACATTCATATGTTTAATGCAAATTTTCATCCTTTTACAAATAACATTAATGGAGCAGTATGCGTCGAGTGCTTACAAGGTCGGAAAAAATAGCCAAAGCTTATACTGACACTGTGGACGAAACGAAAAGATACCATTCTACGTCCAGATAAGAACTAATTTCTTTTTGTAGCAAGGACAAATACTTGTCATTTTTTGCTGAGCATAAGTTTCAACGTTTAACGATAAATTACAGTATTAAAATAATTCTGGCACAAAATAACTTATTAAGTTCATTTCTGATATTTAAAGACATTTTGAAGATTTTTAAAAAAGGTGTTACTAATAATGAGAAGGCAAAGCTTATGTAACACGCTTTAAGTACCGTTTCTAACTACAAAATATTCATTTGGACTTTCCAGCTGTGATAGAACTTGAAGTTAATTTATTAGTCGGTGGGACATTGCAATAATTATTTTTCCTACCGCAGGCACTTTTGCAACCCTGGTACACCCTCGGTAGGAAAAACAGCGTTCGCCACTCATGTGCATCTGACCAGAGAGGTCCCAACGCTCCCTCGGGCGCTGCTTAGCAAGCGCCCTCCGGCCCAGGGGCCGCGCCGCCCTGGAGAGATGCGCATTTATGACGAAAACTACTATTTCATATAAAATTCTCTTTTCCTCGATAGTGGGTATTTAATAAGATACAAAATTAAAAAATGTATCATCAAATTGGGCATACAAATTCATAAGGTGAAAGCAAAAATACACATGGCTTATACACCTAAGAGTACAAAATTGTCCAGAAGTTCCATCTAAAGCTAAGCTGTGTTTTTTATATCGGAATGGGCAAGGTAACTTTGTATTATTGTAAAAAATTTTGTCAAAAAATAATTTCCACGTGCCTTTTTAATTTGAAGTAGTTTTTTCTCTGATTGGGTCTAGAGTTGTCAGCATATGTTGTATTCACTGTTGAAGAATAGAATTCTTGTGTGGGGATATAATAATTGAAAGAAATCATTTCCTTATTAAGAAGATACTCATCAAAAGATGAGTTCTCCGATTTCATTCTACTATCTGATAGTTGATGGGCATCAGTAGTGTTATGATCATCTAGTAGTACCTTTTCTTGATCTTTAAATTTTTCAATAAATCATTCCGATTACTTGTTATCATAACGTGTAAAGATTTATTTTTGAATTTTCCATCAAAATTTTTTTGGTTTATCTTATCCCACACAGGATCACTTTCAAGTGTCACTTTATAAAAATCATCGACATTATTAAAAAGTCGATCGCTGTATTTCAATAAAACTTGCTCAATTGTCAGTTGAGAAAACAGCGGTGGTCGTCCTCGTTGCATCTTTGCTCAATAAAAGCATGCAGGAAAATAATAAATCTGAAAAATTTTAAAAAGCATGTTCTTCGTTAAAAATAAACAGTTTAAAGTGGAGTTACGTATTAAACATCACATACTATTAAAGCTTGTGCACTTCTACACAGAATAACACTTAAGGTAGCTCCCTTGCGAAAATCTACGTAATAATATATGTTTAATTTTATAGCTCTTGATTCGCTGAATCCAATGGTATCCTTGATAATACCCCTAGCCTGCTAAAATCTAAAGAAATTTTAACTCATAGTTTCAATCTTCAACATTAGCTCTTACGGAATAGCATTAGAAAATAAGTTACGCATGCATTTTCTGAAGGAAATTGTAATATCTCACAGACATATTACAAGGTACTTGTGTACAAATTCCTTTTCTTTCTAAAACCACTTTGCAAAGTGCAGGTAGAGAGGCATTTGCTAGACATATTTGCAAATAAAGAAAGTAAAAATTGGTTTTAGACGGTTATGAAACAGTAATCCGCAGTATTCCGCACTTCTGCTATGTGTACATGTATACTCATAGGCGCGTGTGCTCGCTCGACTGCATCTGGACATTGGCTGCCTCGGCTGTAAGTACTCGACTTTCAGTAGTGTGACTATCAAACTTTTTATATCTATATTTATACAAGGGAGCTACCTTAACGGCCTCAAGGTAATCGTATATGTTCTTGAGTTATAAGTGATAATGTGGAAAAACCCAGTCCAAACACGTGCTGCAGCGAGGCTCAACACAATGCTCTCACTCTAGATTGCTTCCCAAATTATTTTTTTTCAATATTTTGAAACACACAACTTCTTGAAGGCTAATGCATAATCATGGACATATAAAGCATAGACCGAGCATCTAATGCTATAACGCTGAAGCTTAAGCGGAGAGTTCAGGAGAGTCATGTAGGCTATCTGTCTCACTCTTGTCGACACCGGATTGGTCTGCGCCTTTGGCGTACCTAGAACAACATAACAGCTCTTGTCACGAAAGGTGGAAGGGGGCAGGTATAGCAAGTTTACAACTATATATAGTAACACATAGTAAGTACTTCTGTACTTCCCAAATAATTACTTAATCAATAAAAATTGTTTTTTTTTTATACATGGTGACTCTTGTGTCCACGTAGAGTACATATACTGTTAATTATTCTCGCAATTATCTGTACAATTATTTCACGAATTTCACACAAACAAGCAAATAATCATGATAGTACATTAATGTTATGCATTTATTGCAAAACATAGAGGAAAATGTATTACTTCACTGGCTCTTAAAAAGTGTGGATTCATTATTTTTCATTCTTAATCGTTTTTTTTTAATTTTTAGTTTTTCATACTCATAATGAACTGTTACTTCAAAGTATTTTTTCAAAATTAACTGTATAATTTCACGCCTGTGGTCGAACAATGGTAATTGATCAAACATGTGCTTGTCATCATGAAAAATCATGGTTGGCATGTAACGAAAACATTTGCAGATCAGAAAGCACACTAATTTTTTTTTTTGATGATGAAACATCTGCCATGTATTGTCTCATAATTTTTCCCCTACCTCGCAAATTTGTATAACATCGTTTGATGCCCTCACTAAGCCCCTGATACCTAATGCTGTATTCTCCTCTTTGTTCAACCATTTTGTTCGTTAATGGTTTTTAAGTCTCTACTTTTTCTGAGCAACAGCTTGGAAACATCTTGTGAGGTCAAAATGTTGAACAATTTGCTTCTACATTCTTGGCATGATATTTTAGCGTCGATTTGACCAACTACTAATCCAGCGATATACATGATGATATTTCTTGCGTATTCGGGAGCACACCAGTCGTTAAGCATACAGTAATCATGTTCTGTAACGGAATTATTAGGCGAATCAGCATACATGTCGAGTCTTTCGCTTAATTTTAATTTATCCTCTTCTATATTCAAAAGCAATGTTTTGTCTGGATGTATACAATTTCCTGATAGAGGTACTGAAACTTTAGCTACATAAACAACCCGTCGAAAAGCATTTTGAAATTGTCTTGCACTAGGATTATTATTCCACCCTCCCATTCATTGTATCAAAGAGAAATATGTTTCTAGGTGGTCCTGACTTAATTTAAATGTAAGTAAAAATTTTAAATCTTAGCGTTTGTGAAGCTTTTTGAATAAGGATAAAACATTTCGTAAATCTGTAATAAACCCAATAAACCCAGTTTTAGCCTTGCATCGCGTTACTAGCATATCCTTAACTTTTAATTTTGAAATGTAATCGATTAAATTCTCTACTCTCTCCTTTAATTTTTCCAAATTCTTTTTTGTTATTGCGCTTTTTGATTTTGCTTTACAATAGTAGTTCCGAGAATTTAATGCATCAAAAATTTCGTTAAAATTACGACAAAAGGTCGCAGCTGCGGAGGCACCTTCAAATGTTAGATTTTTACTTATTTTGCTTGAATCTTTTTCTGCATATCCAAGTGCAACTGCAACGCTGCCACTAAGTACATGCGCGGCTAAGTATACCTTGATCTTTTCGTTCTCAAAATTAATATGTTGGTTCCGAATTTTCGTAGAAGCATGCGACCCCTCTTTATTTTTAAATTGAACGAGATTAGAGACAAAATTCCAATTAAAGGTTCTCCATCCTGATCTATAAAAATTCCAGTTTTTTAAAAATTATTCCTCATAAGCTTAATCACATCTCAAGCATCATAAAAAATTAAAAAATTTTTCTAATTTGTTGGATGTTCGAAGTAAGCTTTAATATCCTCAAAATTTTTTTCTCGTAATTTTGCACCTAATTTTTGACACATGGTGATGTTTGTAGAAGCACCGTCAAAAGTGATACCAAAAATTTCAATATTATTTTCATCCAAAACACGTAAAACTTCTTTCATTGGAGACGCTTTTTCTTGCCCCGTTTGCGTACCAGAGACAAAATAATAGGAAATCGGTATTTTAAAATTTCCATTAATATTCACAAGCATGAAAACCAAAACTTGTGCTGCTTGAATGTTACTGGACGCTCTATTTCCCGTATCAATGAATCCAGTGGCTCGTTCTCCATCAAAATCAATCCTCTGGCGTATGCTCATCTCATCCAATGTAAGATGGAACACAAGTTTTTTGTTCTTCTCTGCAGCAGCGGCTATTAATTTTTTTATCATCGACGATGGCCTGAATACAAGTACCCGCCTTTGTGTTGCAATTTGTCATCCACTTTCTTAAAGTACTCTCATGAGGTAGACATTTAAAAAATGTTTTCCTGACGTAACGGTAAGCTGATGCTTGATGAAAATACAGCGTTGACGAAAAACTTCGTAACTCTAGAGAGTATTTCAAATCGCGTTTCTTCATAAGCATAATGTGGAGCAGACCTTTAGCGCTCTTTGGCAGCATCCTAAAAATATATAAACAAAATGCTTTATATGAAAAGAAACAAATACTTCAGGATAGCAAAAAGGATGTACAGTGGCTGCATTTGTAAAATGTAGCAAAATCTTTCGAGCGTTGCACGTTGGCTCCAACATAGAACCAAATCATTTACACTGATGGAATAGTGAAAAAATGTGAGATTTGTCATTTTTCAACACAAAATATCTTGGTATACAAAAAAAAACATCTTTTTTTGCATTTTACTTTATAGTAAAAAAATTAAAAATGAATTGAAAACGTAAAAGTTTTTTGATGTTTCTGGAATGATACTTTTATTTGTTATTGCGTATGGAGTTGCCAAAAATTAATGTAATTCATAAGCCATTATCAACATAATTTTGTAATTAGAAGTTATAATATTTTTAATACTTATTTAGGTAAAAATTGTTGTACGGCAGTATTATTAATTGCAACTGCAACACAACTAATTCTTGTACAGTTATGTACATATTCAATTCATCTTACATAATAGCTTATGTAATAGTTTAAAATTAAAAAGATGTACAATAATATTTCATCAAACATGTATGGGCACTACAAAAAAAAAAGATCGGAGTTTTCACGGGCATAAGCATGGTTTGGGTCCACTGAAAAAATAAACTTCGGTCCAGCGAAACATACCCCGATGTCTGATTATAGATTACGCCAAAGTGCCAATTATGTCATTCTTATTACAGAGACGCCTAATCGACATTGTTATGGGCTCACACCTCAGGTGATTAGTGTGAAGAAATAGATGATTAATGATTGTCTTTGAAACGTTTAAGTAAATATGTTGTACTTACTAGAATGGATTCAAGGGAAGTTTGATCAATCAAACGTTTATTTCTGAGATTTTTTAACAAACTACTTAGGCCTGTTACTCGTTTATTTAACCTGTGACACTTCTCACTCATGATTTTCAACTTCCTACTAGTATGCTCAATCGATGCAACAACAGTTTCCCATGCTTCATCTGGCAAACAATCGTTTTTAAAAAAACCGTGCTCTTTTAATGCTGGGCAGCTCCAAATAGATCATACCATCTTCACATAGGCTGGTGCTGTCGTTACGTTTCCTACAGTCATTTTATTTGCTCAATTTTTGTCAAAAGTATTCATATTTTCAACTGATTACCTTTTTCTGGATATCGTTGGCTCCCTATTGTCCTGTACTTCAGTGCTTAATGACCTACGCATTATAATTGCTTTCATGAAAAAATAAGAACAATATAGTGTTTAATATTATTTACCTCTTGGCATTATAAATTTTGCTATTGATACTCTGATAAGCTTCAATTGTACTTAAATCATCAAAAATACTTTTTCCGCTTTCATTGCTAGTGTTTTACTCATTAAAAACATCCGTCAAACTGTTATGAAAAATGTTGTAAGAAATTTACAAATCTCTACTAGTCTTTATAAACATTTAATGAACATAACATACTTCTCAATAGCTGTATCAACAGTTGAATTGTTTTCAGATATATTAATTTAATAAGTCTCTTCTGATGGCTTGTCTTTAATTATACAGGATTCAATTAAGTTCACGTTATCGGTGGACACACTATGCGGTATCATCAATTGCTCGTTAATGAGAGCACTTGGATAAATCAGTATTTGTTTTTCCAACCTACATGATGAAAAATTATTGGCATTGTAATATAGTACTGCCAACATTGAATGAATGATGTACTTAAAATAACTTACGGCACGGCATCAGGCAGCAAACGTTTTCCAACACCAGAAGTCACTTTGAAAGAAGTTGCTGGGAAATGATCACTGCAGACACGCGCAGTATCACTAACCACCCGGCCTATTGCTTCAATCCATTTACTTTCATCGGATCACTTTTGGGAATTCTAAAACATTAAAATTTTTTTATTGACGTTCATTTTACGTCATAATATTAGATCCTATTGCATATGGAGTATGGTCAGGTTCAATAAAAAAAATCTTAGATACATTTCAATCACTGTAGTTCTACTTACTGGTGAAATGTACGGGATTTTTGTGTATCACACTCTTTTCGACAAATACAACAAACCGTAACCATTTTAAACTGCTGGAAACCTAATAAATATAGTTCGCCTACTCCAATAACGTATTTGTCTATTCTTCAATCCATCATACACACTAACACTCTTTAAGTTTTTTAATTATTACACTTTGCAATCTGCATGTCAACCTCAATGTCAACACTACCTGTCGGCTGTCTGCTATATGGAATTAAACAACATAACTCTAGAGTACGTATATGTATAGTAGTAGTATTCTGACAAAGAACCAATCAGAGCAAAGGTGCAAGAGAGATGGATAGCCTACATAACTCCTACTGCTGATTTCTCTCGAGCTTCACACTAGCTATACTGATGCTCGGTCTATACTTTATATGTCTATGTGCATAATACAGTATCAAAATAATTCTGCTTGTCAAAAGATCGTAACACACTTTAATCGATTAAAGTTTTGATTTCAAGGTTAGTATTTTTTTCCGTAACACAATTACAATAACTTTTGACAAAAACGGCGAGAAACTAGACAGTCTGAGGAAGGTCAGTAAATCTTTCGGGCCTGATTTGTTGAGTATTTTTTTAGTACCGCCAGGTTGTAATGCTACCGTGCCGACAGAGCAGTAATGAAAACGATGCTTGGCTCTGCAGTGTAATGGGTATCGTGTCGTGGAGCAGTGAGAACAAAACAGTGCCTCGAATTATTTGTTTTGGTTTGTATAGATTTAAAAATATAATTGCGTAGATTTAATATGGCAAACCAGAGCCACAATAATAAGTAACCTAAGGCCCACGAATACTGACAAAACAAGATAAGAATAAATAGGCTTTAGTCACGTGACAATCAATCTTCTAAGATAGGGTACTTTGCAAGTCAGGCAAAAAAAAGTTTATAAAGCGTCTCAAACTGTATAGTTACTTATACAGCTTTTTGCAAAAATAATGAAGTTGAATGAAGTTTCCGAAATAACTTTTTAATATTACATTATGCATTTACCTTTTAAGAAAGTAAGTGCAAAATTTTAGATCAAAACAATAAAAATAAAAATTTGATATGCAATTTAGTATATATATATATATATATATATATGTACAGTACATTGCGATACTAGTGCGCGGGAAATACGATTGACACGGATAGATCGCGAAAAGAGGTAACCAATAATACATATATATATATGCGTACGTACATAAAAAAAAACAAATGCAGAATTAACACTGAAGAAATTGCCAATTTTTTTCATTTACGCAAGATACCTTCACTTAAGTGATTTATCTGGCGCAATTAATTGCTATTGTTTAACAAGTGATCGTCGGAGTACGCGTGGGCGAGCGTATGTATATGTGTACGAATTTCTTTTTTTTTTCTTGCAACAATTGCAAAATGCGGGCACGCACACATACACGCGCTCGCCGACGCGTTTTCCGACGATCTGTTGACCTGTCCAGGAAGCGGCAAGTCAACAAGTGGTAATGCACGTGCAACTCCTTGCATCGGATGCTCAGCGGCTCACGCGCGACCTCGTGGCCTCGTGACACACCTTGCGAGAACTATACCTACCGCAGGGGGCCGTATTTTTCGCGTTGCCAAATCTCGCTGCTCGCGCTTTATCTGGGCAGTGGGCACCGCAACTGGTTCGTCATCGCGCTCCTGTTACACACTCATGTACCAGCGTGCCCACGATTTTCCGGCTTTTCTCGATCTCGCGTACGTGCACACGCTACGTCCTTCTCAAGTCCCGTATCGACGTTCCACGCCCGCCCACCCAACAACGAATTCCCAACTTGCACAGTCGCTTTCCCGTATTCTTTCTCGTTTGCGCACAATTCTTTGCTCCGACGCTCATTCTTCCGCACTTTATCCGCACTTAAGCTCACACGCACTAGCCTACGTAGCTCCCACTTCACCATAACCTTTCTTGCCTACCTCGTCTGTTTTCCCTGTCCTCTTTTGCTCTGCACGTGGCTGGCTCCTCGTAGCTCCGTGTACTGCTGTTAGACACTCTGATGCTAATGGTTGACCAAATAGTTAAGGCAGCTGGACGGCAACCTTCGACGATGGTTTGACGACAAAGGGCTGGATAAAAAAGCTCTCTTCTGCTCAAGGGCTAGCAAAAGAGTGCCCGAGGCTGCCAGAGACGTGACGCCACGCAGGCTCGTCGAGAGCCGAGAGAGCCGAGACGCGAAGGCTTGATAGCCGCTCGACCGCTCGACGTCGTGACTCTCTCCTTCTCTTTTTCTCTCTCGTTTCCTTCCCGTCGCCTCCCTCGTACCTATGGGCTCGCGATAATTTGGTCTTATTGCCACTATACACTCATAAGTACATATCGTCGGTTGGGAGAAAAAAGGTACCAATGAGGGAGCATAACAAAATTGGCCGTTAGACGGCGGTATAGCGCTCATCTTGCCGGTGATACCTATAAAGTAATAGCTATACATAGCTTTTTTTATATGTATATTATAGTGTCATACGTCCTTTCTTTTGCGGCCTTCGACACTTAGGAGAGGGATGGAAAAGGGATAGGAGGGTGCAGGGCGAATTCAGTGCATTGCCTGAGTCCTGACCGGGTGTCTACGTATAAATACCAGGACTAACTCCTGTAAACCTGACGCTCACGTTGTTGGCAGCGTAAGAGAGACAGTTAATCGAACCCCCTGGAGATCAAACAGTGGAAGAAAATCTCTAGGAAAACGGCGAAACTTCCACCAAGTCCCACCCATGCCCGTACACTGCTTGATTTTGAAAGATCGACGAAACTGCAACTCTACCGCTGCGCCAACGCAAACGTGCTAGGGGGCTATCGAAGCCATGAATGAGCGGCGCGCGCGCGGTGAGTGAGCGAGCAATGCGCGCGAGTAAGTGAGCATTGTGCGAATGAGAGAAAGTGCGCGTATGATCGCGTTAAGTACCACTGGCTTTCAGTGCTCGCGCAATCTCAGTAATGATAAAATGACCAGTCGTGGTACCGGAGCGCAATTCAAAAGTATGTAAACCGAATAATTTTAACACAAGCTTTTTAACCCAGTAATGGGGAAGCGGAGGGGGGGTCAGAGCAGCTAGTTAATATCATCTTACAAACATGAATTATTGATTCAATAACAAGGTAAATCCCAAGCTTTGTAACTTAGTAATGTAAGGGATAGCTAGTTATTAATTAGCACCGTGCTCCCATAACTGACGATACCCCCGACGCACGAAAATTCAAAAACGCTAAAAATAAATTCTCTTGATCCCAAGCTATTGAACCCTATAACCTAAGTTCTTACACCCCATAAGCTAATGGAATGGACTATAACGTTATAACTTAAGGGACAGCCAGACCATAAATTGTTAATCATTCATTGATAATTAATTGTATGCATAATTGTTAGAACTAATGACTGATA
>JAPYYV010007265.1:0-24657 GCA_030522625.1 Copidosoma aretas | reverse complement strand
CTACGGGGCGGGCGAGACGAGCGAGTTTGTCACGAAGCGGCTGTGCATCTCGTTCCTGCTGTCCGTCGGTTTTCTCTGCCTCCTGGGGGGCTTTCTGCTGGGCGGCTTCGCCTCCAACTGGAACCTGATGATGAGCGAGAGGCGCAAGGCCCACGAGCTCGCCGACAACGGGCTCCTGCCGACGAGGGTCCTCCAGCTCGTGCTCCTCGATCGGCTCAACTCCAGCGCTTTTCACGAGGACTTTGAAAAGTACATGTCGACCGTTCAAATTATAAAAATTAAGTTTCACGGTCGTATACAACATTAAACTCAAAAACTCCGGTCGGGAGGTCCTGATGGGAAATCGGATAACATTTTTTTCAAGCGCATGCTGGAAAAATTTTTCATTTTCAAAAAAATTATTCATTGATCAGTCATACATATTTACTCTTTGAAAATGTTTTCAACAATTGTTTCGCAATCACGGTGATTCTTAAGTTGCACAATTAGCAGTTCCAATCAGCACGCGTACCTGAATAGAGATTTTATTCTATTTGATATGATTAGCTCAAGTTTTTTGCGGAATGGCTCGTATATATATTCAGCGATATATGCTTTCAGGGACTCGAGCGTGCAGAAGTTGAGACAGCAAGGCGTCAATCGGATAAGCGATATATTTGCCGATTTGAGCATTTTTAGGCTGAATGTCAACGAGACCAAGACTACTACCATTGCCACGATTTGCGGATCCGAGGAACAGGGTGATTGATTCTTTGATTTGCTTTTATGTTTTCGTTTTCAATTCACATGAATTTTGGTTTAGGAACAAAAAAAAAAAAAAAAAAAAAAATATGTAATTTCGACATATTTTAGACAGATACATCGTTTTATCGGCCAGTGGCGAGGGCTTTGATGTTGCGATCAAAGTGGCCAAGACGCTCGACTACATACACAGAAACAAAGGATGGGAGCCCAAAAGGTCTTTCATCTTTTGCGTCTTTCTCGGCTCAACGGACTTTTGCAGTAAAAAGTTCTTGGACCACATCAGACCCAAGATAGTCGCCTACATCGCAGTTCACGGAAATGCAGCTAGAGGTTTAATCTAATATTATTTTTTTACAATTTGAATTCTATATCCTTGGCTTTTTTATAGTTTTAGCATTGGACTGTAATTTTAGGAGGCGACGAAATCGTAGTCTCCGGATCTGGTATGGTCCAAGCCACTATTATAGACTCGTTGAATCAGCTGAAATATTACAATGCCAATTACACGAAAATTCAGTCGATGAGTTCTCTGCCCAGATTAAAACTTGATACACCTCACGTTATTCTCTCTTTTGTAGTAAGTCTTTTGGGATTTATGTACTTATAGTATTTCATGTTTTTCGAATTCTGATTAAATAAAATACCCGGCCATCATTTAGAATACCAAGTCAAGTACAGAAAACATTGAACTTGAACAAAATCAAAAGTATTTGGCTCAAGTTGTTGGACTCACTATGTGGAAATTATCCGAAGAGACATTTTTTCAATGGGACCCAATGTATTTCAGTGAAATTTTGAGCAAAGCTCTCGCGACGATAAGAGACGAGGAACTGCAAGGAGTTAGAGGTAATATCATATGATCTTGCAAGGTTTATGAGAAACAATTTATACTAAAAATATGCATTTTATTTAGATAATCTTAATAAAACAATTACAAACCTCATAGACAGTATAAAAAATTTCAACTCGGAATTAAGAAGCATTAATATATTAAAGTGAGTAAAAATAATTAAAAAAAACAATCCAACATTCAGTAAATTATAAAGAAACTCTAAAATTATTTCAGAACCCTAGACGTTCGTATTATAAACGACAGATTGATAGATTTAGATAGAGCTCTACTTTGTCCAGACACAGGGCTAAGATCTAAAACTGATTTAACAAATTTTAAAATATTTCCACACGAACCAACGCACATAGTCAAAATGAATCTGAACGAAATTCAAGATTGTTTCAAAGCTGCCAATGATATCATTGTTGAACAAGCATTTTGCAAAAGGCTGTTCAAAGATGTTGAAGTCTTTTGAAATTAAAACTGTGTGTATTGTTATTGTTCATCACTGAGTATCCTCTCCAACTTAATAGAGCCTTTTAGCATTATTATTTACAGCATAAGTATGCAGACTTAAAATTAAAATCCTATTTACGAAAAACATACATACCTTTTACATAATATTAGATTATTTGACACTCGTACAAATAATATCTGTTTCATCTCCATTCTCAAACAATACAATACATACCACACCATCACTAGTGTACACTCGCAGCACCAAATCTGATTTCCTGTTCAAACTGTTCTGGTTTTAAAGTACCATCGATCGACTGGCAGTTGGGATTGAAAACCGAGTACGCACTGACTTCTCCCTTTTTTTTAGGTCCAGACCTAGTGTTGAAGTAAATGAAAATCAGTACGGATATCACAACGTACACAGCACCGAATTCAACTTGGATGGCAATAATGTAGATCGTCGCCCAGAGCAGAAAGTAAAGACAGCACATGGTCCAAGTGAAAAACGTACTATCCCGGGGCGTAGCAAAGTCAATGCTATCCTCCGAGATGATGCTTTCGAGGTCATCTTTGTCCTGAAATCTTGTTCGCACTCTTACTCCACAGAAGTCACTTCCGGAAATTCCTTCCTTTTTTTTTTTCTTTTTTATATATAACAAGTACAGTGGCAAAAAAAAAAAGGAAACCAACAAAAAATAAAGTAAAAACAAAAAGAAACAAAATAAATATAACCTTACGTCAGTGACAGAGCCAGCGGGGTTCTTGGCCATACGGTTCTTGGCCCACTCCACTATGAATTCCCTGCGCTTTTTGCTACGATACGCGGCGAGCTTGGCCTGAAAAAAAAATGTAAGTGTTGGACCTCAAACTTTTTCGCAGTATAGGTATAATACGAGCCCAACAAGCGATAACAAACTTGGAACCAAAATAACCTCCATGAATTCAAGGCGATCAGGCCTCGATTTTTACCAGCCAGAGCATTATAGGTATTTATGTCGCGATGACACGGCGGCTACCTTTGATTGATCATGCAAAGCTGCAGCAGCTGCTAAAAATTTTGTAAACAAGCCACGAGAGAGCGAGACAGAAGAAAAAACGGAGCGCGCTAGCAGCTGTTGCAGTTATAGTGTTGCGCCGTTGGCGCTGTTTGCCCGTGGTCCGCGAAATTTGAAAGACCTTTCGTCCTTGCGTTTCTCGGACTTTTCGGGAGGCGTTTCACCGAAAATGAGGTTGATCGAACAGTACGAGGTGCTGGTCGAGCGTCGCGCGTCCGAAGTACCCCTCGCGTGGAAGGTCAGCGTGATCGTCGCGCTCCTCGTCAGCTCGGTATCGAGTTATGCCTGTGCTCTGGCCTTTTACAGCTTCTGGGTATTTAAACACGCGAAAGAAAATTGTTCGCCCCGTGTAATACATCTCCCTGCGATTCTTTCCAAGTACGACGTTTCCGGCGGCAACTGCTTCTTCTGGGCGGAGGTCGACCTCCGACCGCAGGCTGCACCCGCGAATTACGCGCGGAATAACACGATCTACTGGGTGTCGAACAAGACCACGAACGTCGACCCCGACTGGCTCCAGGAGGTCCTCGTCATTTACCAGCACCACATGCACTGCATGTACTCCCAGTGCGGCTGCGTCGTCTCGTTCTCCCTGGCAATGATCCTGGGAGTCATGTTCACGATGTGCGGCAGGGGCGGCTACGGGACCGGGCTGCAAGTTTTTACACATCCCTCGATCCGCCCTTTTATTATTCTCTTATTGCCCCAACTGAAATATATTTTATTGTCGTACACCTCTAGTATATATATCTGATGCACATGTAGAGCATTGACTGATTATTCTCTGTAATTAAAAGATTTGTCGCACCCTGGAGAATTGTGGTGCCGTCGCTGGTGATATGCATGATCATGATGACAGCCACGATAAGAGCTTCGCACCACTTTACGTACGGATTTTTGCACTTCAGGTATTATTATAAGGTATTATTATTGTATCCCTCGCCATCATCCCTGGTGTGTCGCCTCTGACCTTCTCACACTCGTCTAAAAACATTGCATTCTACTACGGGTACCCTCGAGGAGTTTTATAAAATGTAATATGATTATCATCATGTGCAGTGATACACAAAAAATATCGTCAAAAGTTCATTAATATTTTGAATGGTATATGGGTGATCGAAAAACATGAAATGATAATTATCCATGAGCCCATCTATATAGCCTTGCAAACGATTGTAGAAATTATTAATATTATTTCTCTTTGGGATACAACTACCTTTAGCGATGGCCTGTACCTGCTGGCTCATCGGGTCTTGAAAAGTGCGAACAATCCCTTCAGATACAGTCGGTTAATATTATATTATAATTTATATGATACCGCAACTTATATTTATATCAACCGAAAAACGAAAGTATGTACTAATTTTGAGTGATTTTTAGAGCTTGCGAGGCTTTCCAAGCCTTCACGAAAATATACAACATCTACAATTACGATTCTTGTGGACTTTATTCGATGATCGAGGTAAAAATCCAAATTAACAGTGTTTTAACCAATGTTTCGCTGAACTTTTTCGTTAGGATAAATAATATTACACTATATCAATTTTCAGTACACATCTTGGCTAATGACTTGGGGCTGGATAGTGAGCTTTTTCATATTAAGTTTGCGCATACTGACGTCTGCCGATTTCAGACTGTTAAAAGTCAAGATTTATCAAATACCTCGCAATAAAAACGAGAGAGATTCCATTGTTGAAAAAATTTACCAAGCCAATGCTAGTAGTACGGTTAACGAGCATAGGCTACTAAAACGCCAAAAAGTATTGGACGAGAACGAAAAGAGAGAAAAAGTAATGTAGAAACATTGTCATATAATTAAAAAGCCAAACTGTAAATTTATCAAGAGCCGACTGTACCCTCTGGCACTTTTTTTTCTCGAAGCTCGATCTTGGTTTGAATGCTATCCGATCGTTTTCTCAGATACGAAATTTTTCTAACGTCCGACTCCATTTTTCTGAGCAAGTACGGATAGTTCAGCAGTCCGATCTTCTCTCTCAGCTTTGTTATGCTCTTGAACTTCGTCGCCCTCTCCTCCACGAGCCCGACGACTTTGCGATACTCACCGATGCCCTTATCCGTCAGCGCATCTAAATCGTCCAACTGTACTTTCAATTTTTCGCTGTACATGTCCGACTCCTCGTCGATGTGCCTAATCGTCTGAAACGAGCGTAAATTTTCCATTTACAACGATAAGACCAGCTGCCTGTATATACACGATTACACAATTAATGAACGTCGAATCAAAAACTGCCTCGTTACTCAAAAGCTCTGTAAGCGACGACGAAAAAAATTCGAGTTCGGCTTCTGTCGAAGAAGAACACGATTCACAACATATTTTACATTTTGACGCATCGAGCATTGCCATGTAAAAGGACAAAATTAATATTCTCACGACACATGTGTCATTGTTTCAATTTGTATAGATTCATCCCTCTGTTTTGCACGACATCGTACGACGGACGAAAAACAATTAAATGCACTATTTACTATATTTTGTAGCGAGAAGCTCGAATCGTATTATTATCCGGTCGTCCCGTCACCGCGAAAGTATAATTATTAATTCTGACGAAATTACCGCGGCGCACTCGAGGCTCGCCACCCGAGTGTCCCTCAAACCGAGCGCCAACTCGTCGCGCTTCTCCGCGTAGACGCCCCGCCTCCTGAGCAGCGCCTCGTAGTCGACGAGGGAGAACCCGGGCCCGAGATCGGCGTCGAGCTCCCCGAGACCGGCCCGGAGCTTACCGAGCCGCGAGCGCAGTCTCAGGTGGGCGAGCCGTATCCTCGTCACGCCCGCGACTCGGGCGCGCTGGGCCTCCAGCATCCGCTCGACCTCGGCCTGCCAGCTCCGACGGTCGGTTCTCGGGGGACGAATGCCCCGCGCCGCCTCGGACAGCCTCGCCACCAGCTCGTCGAATGTCTCGCGGTAGCGCGTCTCGGCCCGCGCGAGCTCCTCCCCCAGGCTGTTCAGCGACGCGGCGAAGCTCGCTCGGCGCTCGGTCACGTCGGCTACCGTCTGCTCGAAGGTCTCCAGGGCCGATTGGTAGCTGAACATTTTTGTCCACGATGACAACGATTTTTGGTGGAACGCGTACAGCGACGACCCCCGGAGCGAAAAATTACATATCATAGCTATGCAGATTATGTACACGGTAGGAAAATTTTAACACGAGATTGTATCATATTGTTACCGATGCTCTTGGAAAATCGAGCTCTCGTCGAACGCGTCGAGCGCGTTCGCAAACGAGGCGGAGTTGCGGATGACCTTGACGTAGCTCCTGTGCAGAAACTTGTTTTTCACCGTCAGCACGCGCCTCTCGACCTTCAGCTCCTTCAGCTTGGCCACGATCGCCAGCCTCTCCTCCTTACCCAGAGCTTCGTCGCGGAACCTCGACAGGTCGTACTCGAGCGGTGAAAAGGCCTCCTCGTCCCTCGAGCCAGCAGGTCCCTCCTTCTCCTCCTCCTCCTCCTCCTCCTCCTCCTCGGCTCTATCTGGCTCTTTATTCGTAACAAGAATAACACCGTCATCGCTGAATAGTGATTTCGCCGATTTTCGCTGCAGCGACTGGCCCGACGGATAATCGTCGGAACGGGGTTTCTCGCGATCCTCGTTGTAGGCTTCCGAGCTGGAATCGTCGCATTCGTCAAAGAGCCCGCCGATGCCGTCTTGGACGTAACTCGAACCCCATTTATCTGCAATGTTTACGTTTTGGATGATGGAAAAAGTCTGCTTCCAAACACTTTACGATCATAATTGTTATGCAATGTATATAGGGAAGTGCGGATTTCATAAGCTCTCACTCATATCTCGGAGGTCAGCATCGCGCGGATAGTCAACGTCGATAGCCGATGTCATTGATTATAGTTGTTTGATTTTACCAAAAAAATTTTTTCACCACAGTTCGCATCACGTACACGCGTAAGAAGCTGCGTAGTGTGAATAAAAAAAACAATAGAATTTCGTTGCGACGATGCCTCGAATGAACAACACACGACATCCGCTCAAAAAATAATAATGTGTCGGTATACTGGAGTGTGCCCAAGTATATGTTGACGATTAAAGACTAGATCGTTAGTGAAATAAATAATGGAAGATACTTAAAAGGTGTTTTGAAAATACTTTAAACTTTATTATATGCATATGTATAAACATAATATTTTAGGAAATCAGTCTTTTGACTGCAAAGGCGTTTAACCATTCACAGAAGAGTCAACGAATCGTGTGGCCATGTTTGCTTCATATCTGACATTTCGTCCTCGAAGCATCTGTTGATACAAAATGAATCAATAAAATACATATACTATATTTCATTTATATTTTTATCGGGACTCACCAAATTTTGACAGTGTGAATGATGAACGTCAGCCAAGGGTTCATCATCGGCAGCACGGAGCTGTGCCAGAAACATTCTGCGCACTCGGCTGGATGTATTTACGTACGAGCCATGTAGCAGCAAGTAAGAAAATACGATGACTTCGCCTTTATTGGCGTTGACTGGCGTCGCACCGGAAATCGGGAAGCGATCTGGATCGGCATACATGTACTTTTCGTTGTTTTCATCGTAGAGTACACGCTCCTTGAGTGGTCCTAACTTGTGGCTGCCCGGATAGACTATAAATTTAAAAAGCTTGTAGATTTTCTAGCCTATTTTGCTTCTTCAAATACGGCGTTCTCACCACATAATCCTCCGTTAGCTGGAGTCGTGTCGTCGAGGTGGACGAAGACAGCTATCATGGTGTGCTTCTTGAACGGGAAGTATGGGTAGTCCTGATGCATGAGGTAAGGAGCTCCCTTCTCCGGTGGCTTGAGATGAGCTTTCGTGTGGTGGAGCAGAATGTCAGGGCTATCAAGGATGTCTTCTATCGCGTCTAGGAGTTTCGGGTGCATTAACAGCCGAGTAAAAACTGCGCTGTGCATCTGTAAGTTGTGTACGGATTTTACCTGTAAGAGAAAATTTTGGTACAATATCTCATTCCTGCTAATTTGGCAGAAATTAAATAATAATCATCAGCAGAACTTTAATTAATATTATGTAAAAAATCTTACAGTGTAGTTGATGTTATTAGCAGCCTTTTTCATGTCCTCTCCGATCCAAGCAGCCTCCAATCCAGCTGAATTTTCTTGCTGTTTACGAGCAAAAAGCTCAGAATACTCGTTTTCGATTTCATCAAACTCTTCCTTAGTAAATACGTTTGACAATTTGACAAAACCGTTCTCTTTCCAGGATTCCTTCTGCTGGGGAGTCAGGAATTTTAATTTGCCCATGTTTGACAGTAGTGTAGTTTCGAGTACGTTACTCAAAGAACGCAAAGCAACTGAACTTTGTGCCCTTGGACCGAGTTTTAAATATCGAGTTCCAAAGAAGCAACTCATTCTGTTATATCAATCGTTATAAAGAATACATCATGCTGACGTAAGTAGAAATCATTTTTATATTAGAAAGGAAAAGTACATGGTTTTAAATACATTTGCTAAATATTCCAATATTTTTTAGGACTTTTTTTTTGGAAATTTATTACGAAGATAACAACTGTGAATGCATTTTTTACGTTTATTTAAAGAAATATATTTCATAATCAAACTAGTAACATTAATGCAGCCAGTTGACCAAAGTCAGTCAAGTCTGCTTACAATACTCAATGTTACTTGTATACTTATCTTCATTCATGTAAAAAAGTAAGTACATTATAACTTTGGAAGAAATAATACTTATAAAAAATCTCAAATAAAAAAAAAATTTTTGGCAATGTTAAATTTACCTAATTAAACGTATTCTGTGTATCAACTTAAAACGATAAAATGAACAAACTTTATAAAATTGTTTTTTTTTAACTTTTGAGCTTCTTAAAATGCTAAGCATGTACGGTTGGAAGAAATTATATAAAATCAGAGTTTAAATCCTTTGAAGACTTCTTTTGATTGGTACCATGCCAAATTTAAGGGTAGATTAGTTTCTGATTTGGGTTTTTTTTCGACAATGGTGGATTCGTTGTACGAACGGAAAAATTTTCTCACAGAAATTGAGAAATCATTGAAAACTTGAATTCTATTTCCACATCTGCAATCATCAACAATATCGTCTTTATACTCCAACTTTATGTAAAAAGAAGTGGTCCTCTGCAAAGGCAAGCTAAACTGAGGTTTTGGTAAGAAAAATTCGGAAATCTTTCGTGGATCATCTTTATGAACTAATACAAAAGCATTTGTAAGCCCCAATGGCAACGCCATCTCATCTTGAAACTGAGGGCACCGAAAGATCGAGCTAATAAAAATTAATCAATCAATTGATACAATCATAACAATGTACTAGAAAAGTAAACAAAAAAATTACCTCATAACGCTCAATAGCGGTTGGCGCACTTTATGCTCATCACCTGTATGAGATGTATCCAGGATCTCTGAAGGTATTTCAATCCTAATACAGAGCTTAGGGCTGAAGATCGTGGCTCCGAATAAAATTACGATTTCTTTGACTTTACACTGATCAAGAATAAATTGTCCGGCTAGATTTTCAGACATAGTGTTTATGGACTTGATAAAATTCGTCATCAATGACGAATTTTTTTTCGCTGCCTGAGATTGTTGATATTTGACAAGTTGGTCAAAGGCTAAAGGAATTTGTTGCTTCTGTAACATTACGTATTTTAGCACACCCGAGATTAAGTGAGCGCATGATTCGCCAGTGAGTTTTTTATCCAATCCTATTGGAATTTCGATCTCGGTCTTTTTAATGCTTTTCAACATTGCGCAAGATGACTTGTCCTCAAATAAACAAAATTGCAGGTTAGCTGCAAAACAATAGAATCCTCTCTTTTTTCTCCAGATAACAATTATCAACCTTTTGTGATCACCAAAGTGATGTTGTTACTTTTATAGATGGATGAAGATTTATTGTTTTCCACTTGAAATATCAAACTTATGAGCAAATAAGTAAACGAACTTTTTCAACTTTTTCACCGGAACAACAAAACCCAAAAAGAGCAACAAGTGCACATGCAGGCCACATTTCCAAACTCGAATCAGAAAAGAAAATTAGGAAAAAAACGATTTTCGATATATCGAATCATTCGCACCCGATTTGTACTATCCAGTATCACTACTACCCGCCCAATTCAACATAACCTTTTTTTCGATTATTATGGGGTAGGTTGAGTTGAGGTGTATACGTATGACGTATGACACTTTTTGTTTGTATACAATCGCAGTTGACATTTCCCGTGCGTGACTTTAGTACGTACTAAGTATAGAATGTTCGTACTGCTTGGGGAACTAAATTTCTGGACTTACGACAATGACGTTGATATCAAGGATACGGATTTTGGTGCCTTCAGGTGAGGATTTTCATAGCGTATTTTTCACCGCTGTTATTAAAATTCCAACGTAATATGCCACTCATATAATTACCGAGTGTCTGCAGAGGGATAAAAGTACTGTTAGAACAAGCAATTTTCTATGATAAAGAATTTTTCCCACGAATGCTTATTTATTTTCTAACAGCACTGATGAAAATTATTTTAAACTTTATGAGATGCACTTTTTACGAACTGGTTTTTTTGCATTTTTACAGTTATCATGATAAAAAAATTGACAGTGTATATGAAGAAGGTAAAAGATCTTACGCTCAGAAACGAGGGATGGTCTATGTTCCACATAATAAAAAAGGAAACAAACTGAAAGATTCCATCAAATACTTGGAGGTAATTTATGATATAACTTTTCATAAATATTACCACAATATTGCTTACACACATAATTTGAACGCAGGAACAATTAAATGATTATTCAACAATTTATTGTCAATGGGTCGATTATTGTGCCATGCAAATTATGCTTAGTTCTGGTTTGCTGATATACATACAAGTGAATCTTTGTTCAGGAGATATTAAAAAAATTATGTTTGACAAATATTTAGTTGGTAAATTGACTGATCGTTTATCCGATGGTAAAGTTACGTTTTTTTCCCTTTTACTTGATGATTTTTCAATCAACTAATGAAGAAATATTTTTTAGTTATCATCACAAAAAATTATTTAGTCTGTACGTACAATGATACTCAAGTTACGTTAGTAAATTTTATCAAAGCGAAAAAAAGTATTTTTGATAAAATAGGCAGATTAGATCCAAAACTGTCGACATTCGATATTTCTGGACCTAGTGGAAAAAGACTGGAGAAAAAAATTCAGCATAATCGCACAGAAGACTTGGTATGTTAAATATTGCTTCACACAATCAATTTTTATGGAAACAAATGTATTGATGTAATTATTACTGCAATCAAAAGATTTTAATTTGGTGGAAATGTACCATGAACGAAGTTTATCCGTGGAGCCCAACAGTAAAGGAACATGATCGTGCCAATGTTCATCTTTACAGAGTCATAGGGTAAAAAATTAAATTTTGCAAGCTTCTATGAATTTACATTTTCCTTTAAAATTGTTCTCTCCACTCTTCAAATTTTCTTCTTTGGTATGACTTGAATTTTCCAATTGCTCAGTCTTTACAGTTTTTTTACCCAAACCGGCCTTCATATCCTCTTTAACACTTGTCGCGATTCTTTCTAAATTACAACACATCTAGTTGAATGGACGCTGTAATAGATATGTATTTTTTTTACTTGTTATTTTATTTACCTTTGCATTTTCCTAAACATTCAAGCTCGCGTTTTTTCTTATAAGCCTCCCACACAGGTTTTTTATATTCAGTTGATCTAGACAATTTTTCAGCCGTTTTGCGGTCTATTTTTGATGGTAACTCCCAAGTTCCCTGGCAGAATTTATAAAAATTTTAAGAATTCACCAAAACAGGAGACTCGACTATTTTTTTTTTTAGTTTACATACTTTAAAATTGCTCCATGGCTTTTTTGATCTTTTGACATCGGCAAAGAGACGTCCATTTTTATGTGCTTCAAATTTCGTTGTAGTACAGTGCCTAGTAGGCCATTCTGGATGCCACCTTGGCACTTCCCAATTTTGTAAATGTGTTGGCTTAAAACCGTCTTCAGCCCAGTGTGCATGCCAAAATTGAGACATTTTTTACTTACTTCACGATTAATTTTTCATGACTTCAAAACTGCATTGATAATTTTAAAGACTCCAAACACTTTGTAGCTGGTTAGAATAGCTTGTTATCTCCATAGTTACAGGATAGCAATGAAATATTATCTTACGTTTCAGAACAAAATTAGAACTACTGTGCTACCTGAAAACGGAATTCGATCCGTTATGCATAATATTCAACTCTAATTATGATAACATTATTCACTCTCTAGAACAAAAAGTTTCGCGAAAAGTAAGTCATTGAATTGATTTCTATCAAAATGATGTTTGCTTGTTTATGACGCTCTAATAATCATTTAGGGTGAAGTGACAGTTGAATGGAGAACTTACGAAGTTTCGCAAAATGATAAACTCCATAGAATAGCAATCCTTTCCGTCCCATTACCAACTCACACTAGCTGTGTTAAATTTTCGCCTAATCAAGAGATGCTCCTGTTGTGTTGCATCGATGGGTCCATAACGCTTCATGATCAAATCAAAGGCACCAATAACAGTATAAAAGCGTCTTTTGTTAGTATGATAAAACATGTTGACACAGCACTGCGATTTAAACATTTTTCAATTAAAAATAAAATTACATACAAAATTTAGATACCCACTTTGGCTTGTTGGCATGACGATGGACACGTATTTTCCGTAGGCAATGAAAGAGGACAAGTGCAATATTTTGATGTAGCTTTAACTTGTATTAAAAGTCAAGTATTGAGTGAAGACATCGCGCCTAATAATATTATCGATTTGTCGTCGTATTTTCGGTAATTATTTAATCATGTTGAATATAAAACTTTTTAATATATTCGATTCGTAATTTTTAAATTCTAGAGCTCAACCCGCTTTAATGAAGATTGAATGGAGCCGTAAGAATCCCATCAATACTTTTATCGATTACTACAATCATGGAGACTCGCTCTTTTTAATCTTTTTTGAAAGGTAAATCTTTTCAAAATTGAAAATGATTTTGGCACTCTTTTATTAATGATAAGTTTGCATTGGACTTTCAGGGGCCCGATTGCAATATTTAAAATAATCGAGGGCGAAAATTTTTCCGGTGACATTTTAGTACAAAGGTATTTAGCATTATCTCAAGTCGAACAGGCAACGTCTCTCCTTCTAGCTATGAATTGGGATACGAATCCACACGCGTGTATGCATACTTTGAACCAAATTGTAAATTGTCTTTTCAAACTACCCTTGACTCCGGAACGAGAAAGTAAAAAAAAAATTTTACATCCTTCAAATTTTTTTAAAACCTGTTTATTTTACATTAACTGCTGTCGCAGCTTTTATCCAAAATGCATTGGGGAGTTTTCACGTTCCCGTCAAACCATTAAATCAAATAGTTATTGAAGAATACGGCGAGGAAGTAAGTACTAACAAAACGTTAAAAAAATTTTTCTTGGTTTTTTTTTTTTTTTTTTTTTTTTTTATCCGACTTTTTCTATATTTTTCATCAGACATAGACTGTTCGAGAAGGCATTCCGATTGGCCATCGATCTAAACGATCACGATCTCTTTATGGACATTCACTTTTACGCGATCGTCTTGAAAGATACTGACATGGCCACTGCTGCCAAAGAAAAGGCCGAAGAAATCATAAGCCAGTGCAATAGTTCCAGCAGTTCTCGTAAGTTTCAAAAAATGTCAAATAAAATTCAGTGCGCAGTGCTAATTGTATCTTTTGTGTACCGCTCATTCTCAGACTCGACGTGTTCGCGAGACTCTTGTTCCCTGTGCTCGGATTCCGTGAGCGACAAGGACGAATCTTACACGGAAGACACGGAAAGCGAGGAGTTCCCGAAAAAGGAAAAAACACGTCCCAAGCGTCCGATTAAGCACAAGTACTCGAAAAATTCCAAAAACCAAGCTCCTCCCCTTCCCACACTTTATCCACCGATTTACAACAGCAGCGGCTTTATGAGTACGCCCTTCAACGAACTCGCAGACAAAACTGAGCCCAACTTCATGTCCACGTCCTTTAATGTCTCAAACTACGCTGTTCCCCCGACCTCCTACAGCTCGGTTTCTAATTTCATTTCCAACTCGCTGGTGACGTCCATGCCTTACGTAAATCCTGTGCCTTTTACTTCGATGATGAATCCCAATTTTGGTCAACCAACAAGGAATTTCGGCAACTTAGTGCCTCCCTTTCGAAATCTCTCCCTGGCTAATCAGCTTACGCCGAGCGTGGCTCAATCATCGTTAAATAGTATGTCTTTGGAGAATATGTCACTAGAAAATGTCCCAAATCCGTACCAGATTGGCAATTTCATGACGAGTACGTTTCCCAAGCCATCGTTTGAATCTGTCGAGGTCCCACCGAGTTTGGCACCCCCTTCCATAGATAACTCGAGCAGTAACGTGATGTCGACGTCCTTTATTGATCGCTTCAATGTAGGTGCCGGCTCGCAAAATACGACTTACGTCGGAGCCGACTTTGATAGTGCTGAGAAAAAGGCAACCGGTTTAACAGTATTGAAAAACGTGATGATGAATTCTCATTCGATGCAGCCTAGTTCTCTTAACTATGTGCAGCCCGGTGCAAATGATGCACTGACACGTAACGATCCACCACCACTGTCGATATTTGATTCCAGCAATAATCTCATGTCCACGTCCTTTAATGATCCAGAGGATCCCAATGAAGACACCAATTCAAATTCCTGTGACAGCAGTACCAATAGCAACACTTCCAAGCCAAAACTTTCCGCCATCAATATACCACCGCCACCGCCACCCTTGATAACCGGTTCTTTAGCCAATTATATGAATAGTTTGCCCAAGAAAAATTTTATGCTGTCGAAAAGCACTCCTGGCCTATCAGACATAGACAACAGCCCTGTTTTGAATCTTCAACATGTTAAACCACTGCACACCACTACTCCCAGTTTATTACAGAAACAAAGTTCTGTTTCCAACATTTTGAAGAATCATCAGGGTAACAACAATTTTCAATCTACTTGCAAATACAGATTGGATTACGATCTCGATTACATTCCTTTCAGTAACAGTTGTGATAATTTGATCAACTCGTACTCCTCTAACAATCACAATAAATCAAGTAGTTACAGTGTACCACTTAAAACTTCTGATGACAAATCTTTTAAATTAGGATTTTCATTGAGCAGTACAAATATTAATTCTAGCAGAGAGCATAGATTGTCTTCCAATATACCACCATTACCTGTCATCTGTACATCCTCTACATCTGAAAAATCCTCATCCTTGTCTTTTACATCTACAGATGTGACTTCAACAATCGCGGAAAAACCAAAAGTAAAATTTTCTGATACTGTAACACACATTTTGGTGCCTAACACAGTAAGCATAATGCTTCTCGTATCAAGCCATATCTAACAATATTTTTTAACGCGATCAAAAAAATTTTTTAGAATCAAACATATCGTCCAATTCAAAAAAGAACAGTTGCACAATCACAAGAATCAGAAAGTTCATCCCTTGGTTTGGGTAATGAAAATCACCACAAAGATTTTCCATCTACTTCTAGTAAGTATATCATGATTTTAGTAGACAGTACTAGAGATTTCATATATTTGCATTAAGGATATACTTGTATTTTTAGAGGATGGCGATTTAACGAAAAATATTTTGAAAACGGAAGAAACTGCCAAAATCAAAGTCGTACACTTTGGTCCTTTATAGTATTTAAACGAATCAAATTTACTGTTATCCAATAAAAAAGTATTAATTGTAAGACTTTCTCCATATTTTTATATACAGATATATTGTACATAACATTTTTATATACTTTTACAAAATGAATTTAATGTTTTATATTATATAAAAAAAATTACTTTTTAAAAACAAGCTTTTTCTTTTTTTGAGGTTTCCCAACTGATGCCAATTCCTCTTGCGCGTCTAACAATCTCTTATCAGGTATATATCTAGCATTCTCGTGTTCTTCCGTGTGCTCAAAAATATCTAAAAGTGTACCTTCAGGCAAACCTGCTTCACATATTCTAATGAAAATAGGCAAACCAACGGAAGTTACATTTGACATTTTAATATTTCTCTGGTAGAGTTTTAAAATATATTCAACTTCCACGACTGTCGAATTTGGCTTATATCTGATAATCTTGTGTTCTCTGTGAGGAAAGGCATAACTGAAAAAGCCGAGGATGTGCAAATTAATTTCTATGTACTTCCAAAGTAACTGATTGACAAGTAAGTGTGATGTAAACATACCACTCTTCAACATCAAAATCCATTGCTTCTGCAACCCTGTGTACCCAACGTTGATAGTTTTCTAAAATTGGATAATCGTAGCCTCTAATTTGTACATTTAAAAGGGGATAGAGGGGATACTTTGGTTGCATTGCCTGTAAAATAGTAACCGAGTCAAAGTCTGATGATTTTAGAAATCAATGCAGATTACTGAACATAGTAAAATGTAACCTCCAAATAGGGCGGCTCGTAAATACTGTAAGATCTCGGCAAAAGTTTGTGCAACTTGCTCGGCCGAGCTAATGGTAAGAGCTGAAAAAAGAAATGCGAATGGAAATGTAAAATTTTTCAAATAATAAGTTTAAACGACCGGGCTATAGCAGACAGTTGAACAATACAAGTATGAAATCGGATTTAAATTACTTTGTATTGAAAAAAACATGAACTTACATTTTTTAACAAGTTCCCTGCCATATTTATTTGCAGTTGATGCTTTGTACACATTAATTAATTCATATTTCCAAAATATTTATGCGGCTGTCAATGTTGCTCAGACTCTCCTGAATCCTGTATTGTTAGCAGAAGACACTGCTGTCTTCTGCAGAAGTCGAAGCGGGAGACCTCATGCTTTCACTTTTCGAACTACTTATTTTTAAATTTCATACTTAAGATTCGAACACTACACATATAAGTCGAATGAATAAACTGATGGTCTAGATCTCCAGATCTATTTACACAACCATGAATTTAAAAAAAGGGGTGTTACTATGTCATTTTTTAGCTCTCAAGGACACAGTCCTGCAATCACAAAGAATCATGAATGTAACAAGAAGGTCCAGGAGAACGAGCGCATCAAAGAGTCCCAATGACGATGAATAAAAGAAACTGCAGCTCATCGGGTACTTACAATATACATATCGAGTGCTCTTTATTTTTCTTTGTCGAAAATAAAAACCTACTTTACATTCAACTGCACCTTTAATCTCCCTGATGGGAGATCTCAAGGGTGATCCGCAAGACCGAGAGGATGGACACGCTGGTCTTTAGCATCTGGATAATGGTGTTGCGGGTGACGGCGAAAAATTTTCCGGCCGTGATGCCAAGGGGCACCCGGGCCCGCATCATGACGAACGCGACGTCCCTCTTGGTGCGACGGTCAGCCTCGTACCAGGCGAACCGCGAGTACACAGCCTGGGCAATGCTCTCGCTCTGCGTCATCAGGTTGTCGCTCGCGTAGCCGTAGATGAAACTTTCGGTTATCATGAAGCTGACGATGATTACGGGATATTGTATTCAAGCGTTTTTTTGGGGCTCTATATATGTATATATGAAATCGCAGCAGGGTGACAGGGAATAGAAATGCAGCGATGCCTAATTTCGAAATGGTGTATAAAAATTGAACGAAATAAAGAGTAATTATAAGGTATTGTCGACTCAGCGAGTGAGAGAGAGAGAAAGAGAGAGAGATAACTTGATAAGAAAAACAGGTCTTGAAGATAGTCTTTTCAAAATTAGGGCGAGAATAAGGTGCCATTTCAGATTTTGGAGCAAATGAGAACTTTTTTCAAATTGAACGTCGCGAAAGGTCTATGTCGAAATTTTTTTGTTTTCATCCGACATGCGTATAAGTATTGCTCAATGATAAAATGAGGGTCAAGGAAAATTGTTTCGAAAACGCACTTGATCGCCGTTCAGTTTGAAAAAGTTCTCGCTTGCTCCAAAATTTGAAATGGCACCAATTATCGCCCGAAGCTTGAAAAGGCTCTCTCTTCGCTCATGTCCTATATAGAAAGGAATTTGTTGCACCGAGCCGACAAGTGTACAGGATGGAAAGCTGGCAAACCATCGGTAATGAATGTATACTTAATTGGAGTAAGTTTTGTTGCAGTGAATCATATATATAAGTATGTATACCTGATACAGTTGGCGCTCACCAAAGCCGTCACGTAGTCGTTTTCCTGGAGCGCCACGAGTACGCTGAAACCTTGTTTCATTGACTGGTCGGATTGTAGTTTTATTTTATTGTTAAATTTATTATATTTAAACATGTACGCGGTTTTCTTTCAATTTATCATATAAATCGCGTCGCTAACAATCCAACGAGGTAACAATCAACCATCCAACCGATCACCAGACGAGTTTTCCCAGTGCGTATCAACAGCCGTCCCCAAAGTAAATTTTGACTCCTTCGATCGGCCGAGACGCAGTTTGCGTACACCCGCTTGTATACGTACATTACAAGTTTAACAAATCCATCGTCGAGAACAGTGCAGTGATATGATTATGCAGTACTGCAAAGCTCAAAAATAATACAGACGAATAATCAACTCACCGCTCATGCAGATCAGTACGATGCTCGTCAGCAGTTGCACGACGACGATGCCGTTGAAACTCGTCTCCAATCTATCCGCCGCGTCGATGAGCTGCCTGTGCCGCTCGATGAGCTCGATCACCTTACCCCTCCGAGCATCATCACCGTCGTCGTCGTCGTCGTCGTCGTCGTTCCTCGACCGAACAGCGTCGACGTCGCGCCACCTGTTCTCCAAAATCTCGAGCTGCCCGCACAGGTGGAACACCATCGCCAGGAACATGCAATCGATCCCTGCCCCGCTCGTGCACACGCACATGCTCTGCAGATACTGGATTGTCATTATCAGGGCGTAGTACCTCGACTCCGTGTCGCTGGACAGGTAAGACGCCTGACAGACGAGGTCCAGCTCGGGGCTCGCCCCGTCAACGGCACCGGTCGCTCGGCGCTGCTTCGGGACGTTGAGGAATATGGTGCGCAGGAAGAACAGCGTCGTCCCGATGTAGCCGACCGAATAGTAGACGAGAAACTGCCACCTGTAGATCTTGAACGGAGGAACATGTCTGATGGCAGCCCTCGCCGATCGTCGTTCCCTAATGTTTACGAAGAAGCGAAACAAAAAAAAAACGTTTCAAAAACGTCGAAGGTGTCCGCTCCTTGTTGTCATTAAAAATCGCGTCGGAATCGCTTGCGCAGTAGTTTTCTTGCGAATGGTGGGCCAATTTGGTGCTACCATTCGGGAAAACTATTGCGCGAGCGATTCCGACGTGATTTTTAATGGCAACAAGGAGCGGACACCTTCGATGTTTTTTTCGCTTCCTCACACACGTTTTAAAGTTTCATTTTGCAAAGGTTTTTAAAACGTTCTAAAAACCTTTGAATTTTGTTTTTCACCATCACCGAGAGGAGTAGTAACGGCGGCGTTAGTACAGCAGCAATTCTCACCGAGAACTCCTCGATAACGTTTTTCATAATATACATTTCTCTCTCGGCGAGGGACAATCCGTCCGCTCGCAAACGAGAACTGTGACAAACCTCGCTCTGTACGCGCCAAAGCGAGTTTGATGGCTTTTATTTTTACGCAGCTAAGTATATGTACAGAATATGAAAATATTGTCAGAAAATTCACTTAACGCGCGTCGAGCGGCTCACCCTCACTCTGGACCTCATGATCCCCAAAGAGCTCGCATCGGCCCTCGGGTCCGCCCAGTCGGCCAGATACGACCTGATATTATCGGCCAGTTTGTCCCGGCGCGCGTTGAAAATGGTGTGCTTCACGAGGGCGAGAAACGCCGAGGAGCAGAACACGAGCAGATCGGCCATCCCGGAGATCGGTGCATCGCTGAGGTACATCTCCGCGAGCGTGTGCAGAAGCAGGCTAGCCTTTGGGTTGTTTTTTTTGTTCATGTTTTTTCCTCTTTTCACCATCCCAACCATCGGAAATGATTAATCAAGAGTCAAGTACCATGGCCGTGGCGGCGACGGCGTAGCGGCCGGTCTGGAACGGGCTCTTTTCCTCCAGCGGCCAGATACCGACGAGCCTCAGCCAGGGCCGATAGAGAGCGAAATGGCCATTGTCCATCCTGTTCAAGTCTGACTTGGAGCTGATGGCGCTCGGAGGGCGGGACGCGCGAGAGGATAACGAGAGTACAAGCGCAGCATTGCCGATGGTTCGTTACGAAGAAATGGATGGTATATACGGTTCACGTAAGATATAATAATAGGCCCCGGGGACATGAAATATTCTCGAGCGCCGTTAAATATGCGACCGGCCGGGTCTTTGAGATAATCATTTCTATCCGCGCGCTGTGACTTATTGATGCGACGCTCGTGCCGATTCCTCGGCTTCGGCGTTTCGAGCGTTTTTTTTTTTAGCATCGGCGCTTTTAGCCCATAGTACGTTGCAAGCATGTGCCATGGGTGAAATTATAGTGTAGAATCTATTGGGTGTAGAGAAGGGGTGGTATTGGAAAATATTTTATATGGGCACACGCGAAAGGAGTAGAATCGTCGATGGAGCGCCGGAATAATGGATAGAGAGAGGGTTTTAATTTTTCATCGCTGCACATGCATGAGTATTTTAAGCTCACTGAGGGATCGTCGTAAGATATGGGCAAGAGTGAAAGTTTCAGGTAGTCTTGCAAAAGAGTTCCTGTAAGATGTTTCTGCTTGCAACTGAATCAAAAAGACTGATCATTTTGGATTTGGATACTGTTGAAGGTGCAAAAATATATGTATACATGTTCCAGTGGATGACACTTTAATTTTTTGAGTACGTACTACCTCAAATGTTTCCCGTAGGCTGGATGTCATTCCACTTTTGTATGATATTGTTCAATGTTGTATGATTATGATGTCGATCACAAAATTGTAATTATTTCACAGCAGATATTTTACTTTCGCCGTCTGGGATCGAGGTTACAGTATTTTATGCATCGCTAGAAAATTATTCGTGCATAATGACGTCTGAAATGGCTTCTAAAATTGAAATGAAGTATTTAATTTTTTTTTCACACAATTATTATGTAATAAACATGACGGCTCCACATGGGTTCTACAATAAAATGTCGAATGCGTGTAAGTAATCGAAAAATTTACTTTATTATTAATATGGCCCTCACCTGTTGTTCATCGGATTAAATCGGATGATTTTTAATCCTTGGAACTTCATGTATTTTATAGATATAGGGCTTTTCTTTTGAGAACATCGAGTCTCATCCGAGTAAGGATTATAAATATAGTCTTGACTTTCATTTTCATATCAAATTATTGTACATACAAGATGTTCCATCCATCCCAATAACAAGATGTTTTTAAAATGTTGAAAAAAAAAATAAATTCTTCCACATCCCGCATACCAACCATATCTAAATATCAACAGAGACTTAAAGTGCTTAAATATTCTCAACGAAAATAAAACAGCGCAAAATGAGCCTCAAGAGTACAACTCCCTTTACTTCCCCGCGACGGAATAAGAGCTTATTTGCTCATCACGAGCTCACATTATTTCCGTCCTAATCGATCACTGCAAAAATGAGCTATACTCGAGCCTATATACTTTGTTACGTACACCCGTACTTTTATGTTTCCTCGCGCATCCCTCGCAACTTTCCCATTTTCACCAAAGTTTCACCTGGTACGCTCGAAGAAAAGAGGTGGGCGCACGTTGCAAGTGCACATCAGCTCGCATTACTTATGCGCATTCGTGATGTATGCACATGAGCCCCGATAATAGTACTCTTTGTACTTCGCTGGACGTGCATGCAATAAACGCACAATCGAAAATGAAAGGGTTGATGCAGGCCATGAATAAAACATGGTGCTGACGCAGTGCACGCTCGCCCCAAAAAGTATAGGAGTTTCGTCCAAGTTTCGCTGACGTTGAATTATCTATTAAATACAGGACCGAAACTTGTCGGACATTTTTATGCTTTCTCCGCTCTGCAGTGAGACAATCGTGCCATTGTTTTTCTTGCCATTGTGCGTTTTATTCTAGAATCTCAGGTAATGCACATACAATACTCGAATTAAGAAAAACAAACAAAAAAAGCAAAAAAAAGTATGGACGAGCGCGAATGGAACGGAGACGCCGAGTATTTTCTCAAGTTCGGCAAATTCTGCGTCTGGCCGATCGGCCTCTGGCCCTTCGGTTCCGAAACAAAATTTTCGCGAATGCGTGCCCTGTTCTTTTTCATCTCGCAGGTGATGACGCTTTGTTCGTCGTTCCACCAGCTACCCTTTGCTACTATTTTTTACAATTATACACATAATGAACGTAATATCGACAGCTATGGATAATCGGCACGCAGTTGATGGCTGTCTACTTGAAGTGCAACAACGAGGAGGAAAACGTCGACTACGTGATGATTGTGGCTTGTGCGGCAATGGCCCTTTCGAAGATTGTCGCCCAGAGCATTCACGCGAAAAAAATACGTGCCGTTTTGGCTTCGGCCCAGGAGGACTTGCTGTCAATCTCCGACGACGATACTCGACTGGTTATTAGACCGTTCGCTGAAAGGGCCCGCACCGTTTTCAAGTTTCAGATGTTTTTCGGCTACATGTCGACCACGCTAATCATAACCAGTGCTCTGCCATTTCTTGCTCCTCCCGCCAGCTCGGCCAACGAAACTTATTGGTTCGTCGATCCCTCGAATGTATAACATACAATGTACACATTTACTAATTTGCAAGGGCTTCCAAGAGATGTTGATGAAAGAAAAGAGATATCATCGCTTTGTAATGATAATATAGAGAGACAAACTTAGTTGAACAAAGAAGCACTAGATATTTTCGTGCAAAGACCTTGCAAGATTCTTAGTACTTGTGACTATATGTATTTAATTATCAAAGCTAAGAATGTGTATACTTTTTTTTTTTTTTTTTTTTTTTTTATTTATCATCGCCCTAAGGCTCAGACATGGCGTTTTGACAACCATTGTTGTATTACGCCACACGTTATATACACACGATAGTTTATTAAATCGGTATTTTTAATCGGTTGAGGATCAGTGGGTTAGGAGAGATTCAATTCCCACCAGGGAAAAAACTTTTCTTTAATTGAAAATTTTTTGCCTAAGGTGGGAATTGAACCCCGACCATCAAGATCTGAAGGCAGACGTGCTACCGACAGAGCCATCACGCGGCTAATGTATATACTTATAATTAACAAAATAATATTCATTTCCGTAAAATTTTTTGGGTCATTTTATGAAATATCAATTAAATATATAAGTAATCGCCTGTGTGAACTTACAAATAGTGTTGGAATTGAGAATGAATAACATATATACTTTACCAAAATTTTAACTTAATTACAATCTACTAATAGTGCCAAAAATGTGACACCTAATGAAATCTAATAACAGCCTCTTAAACTCATATATATAGTTTCATAAATTAATCTTTGATTTCTTATCATATAATTCGAGCTGTTAATCCACACGTGACACCCTTCTGGTGAGAATAGCTTGAACCCGAACCTGTCATTGCATTTCAAATTTAAAATCTTATACGTTCCAATATACACCGTAAAAAAAGTTATTAGAATGTACAATTTTCCTATTGCCTCAATAATTATTATTGTTTTATTACATAATAGCTGATATTAATAAAATAAAGCGCTTTCCCGCAAACATTTTGGACTTGAATTTTATGACAGATTCGGGTTTCAGCTATTCTCACCAGTAGGGCACCACGTCCCAAAAAAAATTTTTTTGATCGTTCTTACGTCATTTTGGGACCGCCCTGGAGAGATGCACATTTGTGATGAAAACTACTATTTTTTGCTGTCTCTTCAATTTTCAAATAGTTCACCTAGTTAACTAGGATCCTGATTAGCAAATTCTATAAATGGGCAATACGCAATTATGAAGCCAATAAATTATTTATTTTAATTGTTTCTAATAATACTATCATCTCGGCAACGATGTATATGCTAGCATATAAAAGTAGTCTCATTAACTTATATTATGAATAATTTTTCAGATGCTGAATTATGTACTGCATATTCACAGGATTTGCTCATTAATATAGGATCCTTACAAACTAATTGAGCTATTTAAAAATTGAAGGGACCGCAAAAAAAGATTATTTGAAAGTCAGCGTTTTTCTTAATTTTTTGAGTTATTCTAAGATTTTAATATAATACCGAGATTTGTCATTTTTAAAATAATATAATATTGTAAACTGATATAATTATCGTTACATAATTATGAAATAAATCTCACAATAGTATATAAATCCATCCATTAAATACTTACTAAAAAAAATACACGGAAATGTTTGTTCAACTCCCATTGGCTGTCAGAAAAGTCTATATTGCGCTTTGCGGAATCCGTACCCGATCAGAAATAGACCCTAAGGGGAATCTAAGGACCATCATGGTAGCCATGAAGTCATTATATGGCCAATGTATGTCGCCTTGAAGGCTCCATTAATGTGTGTTACCAGGCGAATGTATGGCCTATGTATGGGGACCATATGCTTCATGGAACTTATGGTGCCCGTACCTGGTCCATAAAGA
>JAPYYV010007264.1:0-16168 GCA_030522625.1 Copidosoma aretas | reverse complement strand
AAAAAAAAAACAAGAAAAAAAAAAAAAAAAAAAAAAAAAAAAAAAATAAGAAAAAAAAAAAAAAAAAAAAAAAAAAACAAAAAAAAAAAAAAAAAAAAAAAAAAAAAAAAAAAAAAAGAAAAAAAAAGAAGAATGATGAAAATGAAAAACTCTGGCACCTGTTCCCAGAAACGACAACAATGAATGACCAAGCGGGAGACACCGTCACCTCGACGAAATCATCACTATCATCATCATCATCAACGACGACGACGACGACGACGACAACGACGACAAACTCAACGACGACCGGGGAGCACAACACCGGAGACGGCCTCGCGGCACCCCGGTCGGATACGAATAAGGCCGCGACGAGGAAGCGCCGCCAGCAGCCGCAGGAGGCTGTGCTGCCGCTCCCGCCGAAGTCGAGGCGTCGAGGCGAGGCGGCCGGTGCGGGCAGTGGCGCCGCCGGGGGGGCCAACAGATCGCGCCTCGGTGATTTCTTTTCGACCCTGGCTTCGCGCATTCGCGGCACCAGGACGCCGGAAACTGCGGTCGTGGTGAGTTTTTTTGCGGACGGATTTGGACTTTGTTGCTCTATACATAGATGTGCAAACATTGCGAAATGAAAATTTTTCAGAAAAGACGAGGCAGTTATTTTTTTTGGCCAGAATTATTTTATTTTCATCACCACTATACTCATGAGTAAATAACATGAAAGATTTTTCAAGCAAAACAAAGTGTGATGCAGCTTTGGATGATGGGGTCAATTTTAAAATACATAAATAAATATTATTTCAATGTTTTTTCCATTATACTTGATACTTTTTTCTCTCCCAAATTATTGTGCATTTTTATCGCTGCGAACAATTTCGTTCAATACTCTGTTACGTGTGCAATGTAACCTTACATTCGTTGAAAATAATTACATCCTCAAGTACTTGAAAAACTTGCACGTCAGGTTGTTTCATCGATGATGGAAAACATAAATCTGTACGCATGAATTTCAAATCGAATCGGACCAATCAGGGCAGCACGGAGAACCGCCGACCCGACGCCAGAGCCATGCCAGGAGCGCCGGCGAGGAAAAAACCGAGCCACGAGCCGGACGAAGACCTCGAGCGGCGCAAAAGGAGGAAATTCGACCACGGGGGGCTCGAGGAGGCCGAAACACCCGACGACTGCACGAGCCCGGAGGGCCACGAGATAATCGGCGTGTGCCGGAACATAGTGGCCGACATGTGCCGGAAGATCCAGAGCGCGGAGGACTACGATTCCCCGGCCAGCTTCTCCACGGTCGTGCTCCCCGGCGCGCCGGCCGAGTCCCCGGCCGAAACGCGAAAGTGCCCCGCCACAGCCAAGCCCAGCAGCAGCAACAGCAGCAGCAGCAGCACCGGTAGTGTCTCCCGACAGTCGGTGGCTGCGAAGAAATCGGCACCCCAAGGGGACTCGGCCGCTGGTCAGGAGGGCAGGCCGACCTTCAGGCCGTCGGCGAAGTCGCGCAGGGACGAGGCCGAGAGGCACCGCAATACCATAGAGTGGCTGGAGGAGGGCGCGAGGCGGCTGCGGGAGGACCTGGCGAGCGCGAGGTCGGAGCTTCACGAGGAGCGCAGGGCTTCGAAGCTGCTGCGCAGGGAGCTGGAGTCGGCCGTCAGGGAGGCCAGAAGCGCCGAGGCGCAGAAGTTCGCGGGTATTGTTGCGGAGCTGAAGACGAGGTGAAGGGTTTTTTTTGTTTTGTTTTGGATCGTTGTCTAATTGTGGCATCGTTTTGTGATTGTACTATAAAGTATCTTCCGCGTGGTCGAGCAATTTTATTCAAGTTTCTGAACGAACCTGTAAACCGTAAATCATGTGAAGAAAAAAAATACTGCTGCGTCTTATTACTTTTTGCAGTGGTTTTTAAGGACTGTTTACGATAAATTTGAGTATTTTTATAATTTAGACGATAACTATACAGGTTCATGCGATTCGCAAATATTTTAAACAAAACGTGAAATTTAAAAATGACAACGCAGAGTTTGAGTCGTCGTACGATATTTTGAATTGTCTTTTTTGTTCAATTACCGCGGATGAAAAGTGCACAGGCAACACTATTTCATAGTTATATGAAATTAATTCATGGTTTTTTTTTTTATGTTAAATGCAGACTGTCTCAGTCTCCGTCCCGAACAACAATAGATTCTCTACCGAGTCAGTCGAAGACTGATCTTCTGAAGGAAGAGAATCACAGACGAGAAGTAGCGGCATTGAAGAATCGGCTTGCCGAGGCCGAAACGATGATCCAGAAACTCAAGTCTGATTTTCTGGGTCAAACCAGGGGTAGGAAGAAAAATAAGGACGACGACAAGGTTGGAAGAGCCGAGACACGAAAACTCGAGGTTGAGATCCAAACTCTTCGAGCCGTCAACAAAAAGCTTGAGGAAAAGTTACATGTGAGTTTATTTTAAAAAAATTTTGTAGCACATTGCTAATAAGAAAAAAAAAAAAACACGATTGAAAATGGAACTAGGGTTTTAACCAATAATTTTCTTTGGTCGATTGATTTTATTTTCATGATAAAATTATATTTTCACAAAACATGCACAAGACGTTGCGCCGTGAAATATGACAACCACTCATGCAAGCTTGTTTGGTTACCAATGCACAGCTTTATCTAACTAGTACTTTTGAATTTCATCGTATCAGGAGGCTGTAGTTTTCGAGTTTTTATAACGTTAGTTATCCAAGATACCGATTTTTTCGAAATTCTCGTTCTATTTTCATCGGTAAAATTAACGTGGAACAGGCCATATCTCTCTCTACAAAAATTTTTAAACGTACACTTGGTTAAAAAATGTGGGTAAAAAATAAGTCAAGTTACTTACTTGTAGCCGTTTTGCCACTCAAAGTTATCTATCAAACTCCAAACTGTGTAAGCTTTGACATTACATCCGTAAGTTTTTATGGCAGTGAGAGCTGCTTTCATATATGAGTACAAATATCCCATACGCTGCGTATCTTCTAATTCACCAGTATCAGCAACACCATTTTCCGTTATGTATACTTCTATGTCCCCATAGTTATATTTTATTTTCCGTAGATTATCCAATAGTCCTGAAGGAACGACCTTGAATAAAAAATATAGTATATATGAATCATACTATTGATGAACTAACACTATTACTTTTCCGAATTAAAGAAACAATTTTAACGTAATCGTGATATAAATCTAAATTTGTAGAAAAGACGTTTTTCAAATTGTTGGTCGCGTCTTATACGCAAATTCCTAGTATATCACACAAATTAAGTTACTTGTTTAATATGTGTATTCATTGAGAAGTTTTAGTAACTTCGTTGGATCAATTGATAATCAATTGGACAAACCCTGAGCCAAGGAGTAGGTGTTTTCGGCCACTTGGAGTTATGGCTGTATATCAAGCCATCGTCGTTTTCATAAATAGTATTATTATTTGTTCCAGTAATAGGCTCTACATTATAAGAATTGTAATGATTGAAACCTAGGAAGTCTGAGGTGCCCCTATAAATAATTATGCATGTATGAATGAATATGTTTACGTATTCATGTCTAACAAATTAACATCAGCCTTACTTGATATAATCCACCCACTCTCGAGAGAAAGTCGGAAGTCTCGAACGCGGTAAACCTTCAAACTTGCTATTTTCTGCTATTCTTTGTTTAATGCTGTCAGGATAATCTCCATCTTTTGAGAATATTGGATGAGCATATTTAGCAAATGCAAATTGCCAGGCTAAGTCTTCAGAATCAGTATCATTTCCGTATTTTGAATAATAATAATGACTCTGAATGACGATTCCAATCTTTCCCTTCTGCTGAGCTCTGAATTCGTCATTGTAAATATGATAGGCTCGAGCGTGAGCTTTTAGCAGATTATGAGCACAAATGTACTGCCCGTATCTTCCTAACTTTAGTCCTAAAAAATAAAGATTTTAGATGATAGATCTTAATTATGTTGTTACATTTTTAACGCACCTGGAGCTTTTATTCCCAAGTAGTAACCAGTTTCGCATATCACATCGGGTTCATTGATTGTAAAAAACAATTTGACCCGATGACTAAATTCTTTGAATACGACTCGAGCATAATCGCCAAATAAATCAACCATAGCCTCATTGGCCCACCCTCCCATGTCTTGAAACAATTGTGGATGATCCCAGTGATAAATCGTTACAAATGGTTTGATATTATTCTTCTCCAATTCATCTAATAAATCGTGATAATATTTGATTCCGTCTTTGCTTACATTGTTTGGATATCCTGTTGGTAAAATTCGAGGCCAACTCAATGAAAATCTATAAAAATCTACCTGTAATAATAATAATAAATAATCATAATTAATGATTCTTTACAACGTCAATAGACGCTTGGAATTATAAACTGTTACTGACACCCAATTGTTTCAACAACTGTACGTCTTCTTTATATCTGTGATAAGAATCAGCAGCAACATCTCCATTGGATCTATCTTCTATCTGATGGGGATCCGCATGCGTGAATCGGTCCCAAACACTTTCGCCTTTATCTTGAAACACAAATAATTTACACTAGCGTAATTAGTCAATGAAACAATACGATAAATAATTAATTTAAATTAGAATACCACTAATATTCCAAGCCCCTTCTATTTGGTACGCAGATGTTGCAGCGCCAATGAGAAACCCATCGGGAAATGTCCAATCATCCTTGTCAGCATGAATTGAACTAAAATATTTATTATTCAGAATAGTGTATGATAAATCACAGTTTTTTCCCCTAAATATAAAAGAACTATACCTGAAGTAGATGAGAAAACTAATAAAAAAACAATAATTCATCTTATTCTATATAAAATTTTAAGAAGTATCAACGATTATGTTGCAATGTACAAGAAACAGTTCGAACGAATAAGTTACTTTATGTACTTTTAATTACGCATTATTCACTATTAACGCTTGTGTGATACTAACAAATCTCTCAAAACTCTGTTTGAAATTCAAAAGCAAATATGAGATACTACCATTTTTATTAACTTGAACATTAGAAGTGAAAATAATCAATGTTATGGCATTCTTCACGCGACACAGATTTACTTAGTTCATTGCATGTTATCACATTTGACTCAGCCAACCGGCATGATTATCAATCGACATTGCTGCTGCTGCTTATTATAAATTTACTTAGCATTTTAGAATTTTTTTATTTAAATATAGCATTGCACGTATATTTTCAAGATATGTATATTGTACTGTCTGCCTATTACACCGTGATCAGCTTGAATCAACAACAAAATGATTTAACCATTATTGTTAAAAAATATTTGCATAAATACGTAAATTATATTTTATACTTGACAACAATAGATTATCAATTTATTTTGACAGTATTATTTGACAGCTTTGTATCTCATTTTTGCAACACTTTTTTTATTTCAAAAAATTATCTTGTGGAACTTCTAGCACTTCTCGTGAACGTAATACTTTTGAAAACCAGTATGCAGATTTCTTCAAAGTTCTCGTTCTGTTTGGATGGTTAAAATCAACTCGGACCAAGCCGAACTTTTGACTGAAATAAACAAGTTACTTTGTCATGTTAACGATTCATTGGTCAAAATTTTTTTTATGAAACTCGATATATTTCACCTGTATCCAACGTTCCACTCAAAGTTGTCTAATAGACTCCAAACTGAATAAGCTTTAACGTTACATCCGTATTTTTTAATCGCGACTAGTAAAGCCTTCAAGTACAAATGGTAATATTTAATTCTCACATAGTCTTCAATTGCGTCGACATCACCCAAGCCATTTTCTGTTACATAAACAGGTGGATTCTCATATTCATTTTTTATTTTTAGCAATATGTCTGTAAAGCCTTCGGGAATAATCTACGGCCCCAAGAAGTTTTTTTTTATGTGATCAAAGCAAAAAAAAACATTCATTATTGCAATCAAATTTACGTAGTCAATTGGTTGAAAAAAAACTTACTCTAATGCGAGATATAGACGTTGATGGCCAGCTTGGGTCTTGACTATAGTTAAGACCGTAGTTATTCACATAGCCTGTCCCATTAGTACTAGGTAGAAATTCTACAAGTCTGCTAGAATAATGATTCAAGCCTAGGTAGTCAGCTGAACCTCTGGAAGCATTAATCAAAGCATGTGATTAATTACATAAAGTACACTGGAATTTTTGCAATATAAATTTTTTCATAACTACCTGATATAATTTATCCATTGTTGAGAAAAAGTTGGTAATCTAGGTAATATTTCATGTTTGCTGTTTTCCGCAATTATTTTTTTTACCACTGGGGGGAAGTCACCGTCTTTAGAAAATATCGGATGTAAGTATCTACCACACTCCAATTGATAAGCTACCTCAGCAGCCTCTGAGTCGTTCTTGCTTTTGGGATATGTATGATCACAGTCAACGACAATGCCAACTTTTCCATTTTGCAGACCTTTGAATTCTCCATTGTAAGTATGGTAAGCACGAGCATGAGCTTTCAAAATGTTGGCAATACAAAGATATTCTGCGTATTTTCCCAACTTCACACCTGTAATAACGTAAATTACAATATTTACAATATTATGTATAGTTTTAATAATAAATGTGGCAAAAATACCTGGAGCAAGTTTACCCTCATTGTAGCTCATAGAACATATAATGCGAGGTTCATTAATGGTTGAAAACATTTTAACACGATGGCCATATTCTTGAAAAATGACTCTTGCATAATCACCGAATAAATCAACCATCGCTTCATTAGTCCAACCACCCATTTCTTGGAATACTTGTGGCAGATCCCAATGATACATGGTTACGAAGGGCTCGATATTATGTTTTTGTAATTCATCTAATAAATCATGATAGTATTTAATTCCATCTTTGCTTATAACATTTGCGTATCCTGTTGGTAAAATTCGAGGCCAACTTATGGAAAATCTATAGAATTGAAACTAAAAAATCGAGTTTTTAAAAACATTTACGTTTATAAACACGTGCACGTTATTTTGTCTTTAAACATAAATGATATCCGTAGCAATATAAGTAATCACTCACTCCAATATCTTTTAACAATTGTACATCTTCTTTATAATTATAGTATGAATCACAAGCAATATCGCCATTCTGGCCGTTAAATATTCTTTCTGGTTTAGTGTGCACATATCGATCCCATATACTTTCTCCTTTATCTAAAACACAAAGTTCAATAATATTAATGTACTAGAATTCATGATATAAATTTTTTTATAATAGTTGTTGTATATATGCATAAATATACCGCTAACATTCCACGCTCCCTCAATTTGGTAAGAAGACGTCGCAGCACCTATTAAAAAATCAGGGGGGAAAGTCCATTCTTCTTCTTTGTCTGCATGACTTACACTAAAAGATTTGCTAAATTATAGCACACAGCTCACACAATTTTTTCTATTTTTAATTTAAACTTTCAAAAAAAACCACTTCAAAAAAACTTATTTGTTAGGTGCGACTATTTATATCGACTCTCAGTAAAAAATCAGGTAACACAAAATTGCATCTAAGAAGTAGCTACTTCAGATTTAGCTAGAAGAAATAGCTCACTTAAGTTAATCTAAATCTGAGTTGGATAATTTTTCTTACTGTTTCACTAATTTTAACAACTATTTCATGCTATAAAATTAGAAAAAATCTTCTAAAAATATCAGAAAATTATACATACAGCCCAGTGAAATACATAGCAAACGTGTTTTAAGTGCAAAAGTAAAGTTTTTGAGTAAATTCAATCCCTTAGTTAAATATGTTAAAAAAACTTATGCAGCGAAATAAATCGAATTTCTGGTATCGAAAAGTACTGACGTTACATGGAGTAGAATATTTATGCTTAGAACAAAATATGAAAGATGATTCACTACGTTACTCGTTAGTGTCATCGTTGACTGAAACTGGTATTGTAATAGAATGATATTTATGCTTGAACGGGCCTGCAAGATGTTTTGTACATACATCTCACAAGCCCGTTTAAGAATAAATATAATTCTCTTACAAACAACACAAAATAACAATTTTCGAAAGTTAATGATAATCATGATTAAATATTTGTCTGTTTTTTTTCCTCACTGAACACTGTTTTATAAAACGATTAATTCGTTTAAAAAGAAACAAAAAATTTTGCGCTGACAAACATTATTACGGTTACTGGGTTAGCGAGGTTACTGACTAAATAAATGATTTGTATAATACCATGGAATCATTAAAATACTTTATACATATTAAATTATATTTTATACGATAACTTTACATGAAACACATTTAAAAAATTGAGTGCACATGTGCATATATGTATAGGTGAGTAGATTGTAAATTAAAAGTTTAAAATATGTATTGTAATTTAGATGAAATTAAGTATTTTGAATCAACAACAACAATAATAATTTAGTTCATAATGTTCATAAAATAAACGCATTGACGTGCGTACATTCAATTTCAATATCACCCTATTCCAGGCAGATAGTTGGTGTCCATTATATCGATGAGATTTTTCATACATTTATCAAGTACGATAATATGCATCGTAATACAAAATTTAATGATTTTAATTTGAAGTAAGTTCTATCAAGAAGTTTGTATGATTTTTTTAATCCATTTTGCTGACAGTTTAAGTGTCCGAGTGCGATTTTCATCATTGAAATTTATACTGATGAGCCCAAAATGTTCGCTGAAAACCAAATAGCTAGTTATCAAGTAACAATAATAATTCACTTAAATCATGTAGATACAGAGACACAGCAATTCTCACCTGTAGCCTCTGTCCCATTCGAAGTTATCCAACAAACTCCAAATAGTATAGGCTCTAACATCACACTTGTCGTGTTCCATAGCTATTAGCATCTGCTGAATGTATCCATGCAAATAATCGATTCGTTGGAAATCTGTAAGGGTTCCATTATCAGATACTCCATTTTCCAAAATATAGACTGGTGGATTATTGTATTCTGATTTTATTTTCATCAAAACGTTCCGTAAACCTTCGGGTACTATCTACTTAATTTAAAAACATTATTTATATTTTTTTTTAATGAAAATATTTGCAAAGATAATTTACTGACCTTGAGCCAAGAGCTGGTTGCATTAGGCCATCTAGGATCACTACTAGAAATAACATCTGCATCATTTTCTTCTGCTGTTGCATTACTCGGTAAGGCGGATTCTGCGATTACAGAAGTATAATGATTTAACCCATAGTAATCTGCTGTACCTCTAAAATCGCAAACAAATGAATTTCTTTATTATTGTTTTTTTCAAATTATATACAGGTACAATGACATGATATGAAATTGTAGTAGGAATAAAAGTCTTGGTAAATAGATAACATTAATTATTTGTACTTGTATTTTTATTACAGTCTTTACTTCTGTTAAGAATTTATATTTATTTCTTGTAATTTACACTACAATTTTGTTTGCATAGATAAAATTTCTCACTAAAAAAGTTATTCACAAAGCATTCATCAAATTGGCAATCATCTTGGACATTAAATTAATAGATAGAAAAATAGATTTACTCAAAACTTTTCTAATAAAAATATATTTTGTCAAATCAATATTTTCGTTTAAAAAAGCTAGTATTGATCTAAAAAATCTGTATTGTAATCGTTGTCAAATAAAAAATGTGACTAATGTTAATACAACAAATTATATTCATTTGAATACTCAATATTTGATGAATACATTCGACATCACTCATTATTTTGAATACGGAAGTCATGCATAAAAGTTACTTGATGTATTGAATCCATTCTTTTGAGAAGACAGGCAACTTGGATCGGTTTCGTCCCTCAAGCATGCTTTTTTCCGCAACTTTTTGCTTGACTATTTCTGGATAGTCACCTTCATCAGAAAATATCGGATGTGAAAACATGCCACAGTTGAATTGAAAAGCTCGCTCTTGCGCATCCAAGTCTTTCTCGCTTTTAATAAAGTAATATTGACATGGTATGGCTATTCCTACTTTGCCGCCTTGTTCAGCTCGAAATTCATCGTTGTAAATGTGATAAGCTCGCGAGTGAGCTTTTAAAATGTTGTGACCACAAAGATATTCTGCCGTGTTACCAAGCTTATATCCTGTTGAAAAATTGAAAATTAAAATTTTTGGTATAATCATTATCAAAAATGATTGTTGTATTCACTAAGCTGGAAAATACCTGGAGCTTGATTTCCCGTTTTATAACCATCTCTGCAAATAGCATGGGGTTCATTGATTGTAGTAAAAAATTTTACTCTGCTTCCGAATTCTCTAAATACAATCCTGGCATAATCACCAAACAAATCGACCATGAGTTCATTGGTCCAGCCACCTAATTTTTGTAAACTTTCCGGATGATCCCAATGATAGATTGTTACAAACGGAGTTATTTGATGTTTTTCGAGTTCGTTTAGTAGATTATGATAGTACATTAGACCATCTGTACTGACGATATGGGGATAGCCAGTTGGTAATATTCTTGGCCAACTGAGAGAGAATCGATAGTGATGGAGCTTCGTATAAAAATGGTATAAAATTTTGCAAATTATAATTTGAGCGTGTGCATGTGTTTCTATGTTTTATTTATATACAATTCAACCATAGTAGAAAATTTATTAAATGAATCAAATGGATTATAATGATTTTTACTATGGAATTCATTAAATATTTACAGGACTAAAAAAAGCTTATAACTAATTTATTTCTTAAGGTGCATGTGGTGTCATGTCACTGTGAAGTTATCGTATGATATAAAAAGTATAAAAATATCGGTCAGGATCAATATGGTAATGAGATGCAATTTTTCAGAATAGCTTCTAGAATTTTTTAACCTTCCATTCAGATCGACGTTTATTAAGTTCTGACATACATATACTGTCATAACTCACATGACCTTGAGAATGTTCAAAACTATTTGGCAATAATTTACCAATAATTATACAAGTACTAGCGAGTCAGATATCGAACAGTAAATAGCTTAGAGTAATGGCCTCAATTTAGTACAGCACCACACGCTGTGACAGCTAGCTTAATTTTAAACCAAATTATTTCATTTTAAACTTGGATATTTAAGTCTCGCATTGCTCCAATGTTAGTCATCAAAAATATTTAATAAACTTTCATTCATATCCTTGCCACTCAAATGTGATAGGAGTTAGTCGACAATAGTAAATTTTTATTATGTACAATTTTACTCACACCCATTTGCTTCACAAGTTTTACATCTTCTTTGTATTTGTGATAAGAATCACACGCAATATCCCCCGTTGAATGATTTACTATTTTTTGCGGGTTTTCGTGCACAAACCTATCCCAAACACTTTCACCTTTGTCTTTAAAAAATTCACGATATATTGTCAATCATCAAACTGACGACTGTTGTATTAAAAATTAAAAAAAAAAATTATTAAGTGTAAAATAATTTAGTTACCGCTAATATTCCAGGCTCCTTCGATTTGATAAGATGATGTGCCAACACCAATAGAAAATCCATTAGGTAGTTTTAATTCAGAGTCACAATCATTTTGAGTAGATACTGACTGAATAACAATACTGTGCACACTATTAAAATGAGTACAGATTTAACATTGTTTTGAACTTCACTAAAAGTTTGGATGAAACTAATAACTTAGCCTTATTACCATAAAAATACAAAATATACAACTACATAATTTAAGCTGGTTGAATACATTTTGAGAGTCGTTGAAAACTTGATGCCTCAGTTAATGGTTTACGATTGAGTCATATAGATTACGATGTATTAAATGCTGTTGAAGTAAAAACCACAAAGATAGGGCCTGTCATTCGCTCTTATCTGAAGAACTTCTGACGATATGAATTTAAAAATAATCATCAAATATATCAGTATGCAATTGTATCAGAAAATATTTATCAGAATGAATTTGAGAAGAAAACTAGTTGCGTGAAATTTACGTAACAAAAATACGGATGACAACTATCATCAACATCCTCGTTCAGTTTATTTCTTTGCTAAATAATTTTGTTTTATTATGATAAAAATAATATACTAGTTTTCTGTTGAATTGTTTCTGATTCAAAGTATCCTTGTGTTACTGATAATTTGCTAAATATCTTTCTAATGTATAATCAAGAGCGACAAAGTCGAAAATGATAAATCTTATTTTTAAGCTAAATAACGTGGTGGATAACGATAATTTAAATACACTGCGTTTACTCGTATCATCGTGCACACTTTTAATCTTGTAAGTACTGAGGAAAAATCCGGTATTGGCAGACGCGGCGTATAATACTATCAGAAGTGTGTCATTGAAAACAGGCGAACCGGAAAATTACGAATGTTTCCGAATGTGCACGAGAGAGCTCCCAGTAGGTATAAGACGTGAGAGCTCTTCACGCTCCAAGCAAGTCTCAATAATAAAATTATACAAGCAATATAAGCATGCCTTGCGCGCCGTGAAGAGCGCAACCTGTTTTACACAAGAGAGTTGTATAATCGGTCACCAGGAGTGATGCCTACAAATATTTTTTTAGGATCAATTTCCAATCGATGAAAAGAATGTTCATCGGAAAATTGCATCGATCGAATAATCCACGTAATTTTGAATAACGTATCAAATTCATCACTCCGCAAATACTTGAATGATAATCAACTCGATCCCAAACATTATGAGTCATATACTTACCACTACGGGTATTATGTTGGAAGCAGCCATAAATCACGCGGGGGGCACGGGTCGAACTCCACGGCGATGATTCATCCGGCTATAATGTGGCCGTTCCAAAAGAAAAATCGCGTTCTATCGTACAAAAAAACGAACGCAACGAGAGGTACTTTTTTAATCTCTCGGTGCTGTGAATTTTTCATTTTTTCCCATCAATGAACCTTCCAAGACGAACTTCTCACACACGCATCGCAACAGAGCGACCACACGATACCTATCGGCATCGGTCGTTTCTTGGTGAAGACCAACAGACATTGTGATAAAAAATGACTTCTTCACCGCAATGACCAGACGATACCTCGAACAGAACCATACCGACAAACGATTGGCCCTAGTTCTAAAATATGCCCCCCTCCCCAATTACCCCCCGTACAAGTATATTGACATGAAAATTGCCGCGCGCGTGTTGCAGATCGCCGAGGAGTGCGGCAGGGCGCGGGCGGCCGAGCTGCGCCGGGAGCACGAGCGCCACGAGTCGGGGATGACGGCCCTGCAGCGAGCCCTGCGCGGCGACACGATCAAGATGGTGAGTGCGCCGGCGGACGGGCCCGAGGGACGCCGGGCCGCCGGCTCGCGCGGCCGGCTCTTCTGTTTCATCCTGTTCTCCTGCCTCGTGCAATGTCTCGCGAGGCGGACGCGCGCCCTGTGCCCCCTGGTTTGCGACGCGTGGCGGTTGAACCGGACGTACGATTACCTGCGCGCCGGCGTCTGGGGGGGGGGGGGGGCGGGGGGGGGGGGGGGGGGGGGGGGGGGGGGGGGGGGGGGGGGGGGGTTTTCTTCCTTCGGGGGGCGATCTTTCGTCGTTCCGGGGAACTTTTTGGTTGAAATTAAGTTTCGGTTGATTTTCGATGGAATTGTTGAAAAAAAAAAATAATAAACAACAGTGATCGTAAAAAAAGAGTAAAACAGCACAAAGAAATTTACACCAGCTCCGAGATGTTTGTGAGAATATTCTGGATTGCGCCTCCGATAAATTTATCAGAGTGAAAAATGTTGGTCCCGTGGTCACTTGATTTTAGTGAGTCCGAGATTACTTTTGACGGATGATTACAGTGATGCCGAAAATGTATTTGTATCACGACGACGACGACGACATTCGTAATCACTGGAAGACATCATTTTATTTTACATCATTGTAATATCTTACTTGATAATATCACCCACGGATCGGTTGGCCTCGTTATAACTAATAGACGATTGGTTCGAATATTCATGACTTTTCAATGACATATATGTGTGAAAAGACGGAGAGCGGTGCCCGATAAGCCGAGAAAGTTGCTTGCGATTAAGAATATCCAATAGGCGTCAATTTTTTTTTTTTGATTTCACATCAAAGTAGCGAATAAAAAAAAAAAAAAGTTCCATCGCACGCAAGCACCCAGTCGTGTATTTGAGAGTCGTTCGAGAAAAATTCGTTCTTCTCGTCCCAAAAGTCATCGATCTCGTGCGAACGGACGAAAGATGCAACACGCTGAAGTTCGCGCGATCTCTCGTACACGGTCGTTTTCCCCGTCAGAAAAAGGAAACGAACCAAAAAAGCGCCCCGCGGGCGCGTCCGACGTGCGTGGAGACAATGGGAGCTGCATCATCAGGAGCCTGCGCTCCGATAAGTACCATCGCTACCACGCCGTATTATACATGTTACATGTATACGTGTACATATATATATATATATATATATGTGCAGCGGCCGACTTTATACTGTCCCCGGGGCATCGGGGCAGCTCGGCGCAGCTTCCCTTTCGACCTGTTACCCTCCCCCCCCTTTCCCCCCCTCTGGGCTCTTCCCCCCCTGTTTTCCGCCCGTTTTGCGGGCCCGCCCCCAATTTAGGGGAACGATAAATTTTTGCCCCCCCCCCCCCCCCCCTCTCTCGCTCTCGAACGTGGCCTTTTGTTTTATTATCTTCCATCCCACCTGCGTGCGTGCCTCCGCTTGCCCGGTCGCATGCGTACATATATGCAACGTTGCATACCTTTGTTTTTTACGAACCGATGACCGATGCTCCGAGGAATGTTTGATTTGGGTTTTGACTCGAGATGAGAAGATGCTCTGTTTCGATTAAAAATGAAAATTTGCGGTCGAATGATAAAAAGTTCGATAATGAGTACATTTCATGAAACAACCCTGCACATCGGTTCTACAGTGTCAAACAGATATCGCGAATGGATAGAGTTTTAATTTTTAACGTCAATACTTTAACGCTGATCAAAAAATTCCCAATCCCAATCGAACTCGAACGGTAAACTCCCATCCCCGTCCCATCAACCGAACCCCCCAGATCTCTTCCCCTATCGTCCCACCGCCGCCGCACTGAGAGACCAATTTGTTACAATAAACACAATATGTTAACTATTAATACACCCACTCAGATCATTAACGTAATGTATCAACAGTTAACATATCATGTTTGTAGTGAACAAATTGGTCTCTCAGTGCGTCAACGTTGAAATTCTTGCTCGCGTTCCGGCCACTACAAACTCTTTCCCATAGTTTGCACGAGCAGACCGCCACAGCGATCCGCCCTGCGCCGCGGCAATGATATTCCGACGCGCGCGCAAGCGGAGGCTCTGCGAAAGTGGATTTTAACGAGCGGCGCAGCATCGGGACACGGTCGGCGCGCCCCGAGAAAGTCGTCGACGTCGTCGGTTTTTTCAGGCAGAGCCGCGACTCTGGAGATTCCCAGGGGAGCGGGCGCTCTTTCGTCGCGCCGTCGTCCTTTTCCCCCCGCGGCGCTCCGTTCCACCATCGCGTGTCCACGCGCGTGTGCCCCTCCCACCGGGAGCTAACGCGTGCGCGGTCATCTCGGGCGATCGTCGTTCGCATCGGGCCGCGGATCGTCGAGGCGCGAGGGGGTGGCTTGGGCGCGCGCGCGCGGTGGGAAAGAGCGGAGGCTCGGGGGTTTCTTTTTGTTTCGTTTTGCTCCGACTGGAAACTATTTTCGACACGAATGCGAGTCGATGAACTTTTTGGCATCGACTCTCGCACTAGATTTTCGCGCGTGTTTTAGGGAATCGCCTCGTTTGCGTATTCGAATGAAATGAACGAAAAATAAAAAAATCACGCGCATGTACTTTCCATCGGAGTACGGTAACTTTTTATCCGACGTTTTGTCGGGGTGTATGCTAAAATCGGACCTCGTTTCACGGGACAATGGGCAAAGGTGCATCACGCGTAGAATTGTACGCGCTTGCGTTGCGTGTGCATCAACAAAGACGAGTAGCCGCGGGAGTCGAGAAAAGAGCCGTACTCGGGAAAATATCCCTTATAGCTTTCACGGCGGACGAACGTCACGAGACAGTTTTTCTTTTTTTCCCCCCGTAACCGCTGCGTTTTTCTCTCCTCTTCTTCTCACGGCTCCAAAGCTCCATTTTTTCGTTCGAGTCCTCCATCCCTGTACACCGCACTGGCCTCGTTTGATGAAGATTAAAACTAAAAAAATAAAAAGCCCATCCCCGACCGAAGGGACGTGAAAAAAAAAACCGTCGTC
>JAPYYV010007263.1:0-12500 GCA_030522625.1 Copidosoma aretas | reverse complement strand
ACACTGCACCCATCACTGCAGGAGAGCGGCCTTTTTTTCAATTTGCATCGCGGATCGCGCATCCCCGACAGAACATTACCCCGGCGAGCTTCCCCGGCCCATTAATAACATTCATAAATATACACAGAAATACGCGATACGTTGGGTCCCGCGCGTAGTATTCCCAGCGCAATGTTCCCTGTTGTATATATTACATATACCAACTCCAACAACCCCTTTCTCCGGACTCTCAACTTTCCAGCGCTCGAATCACCTCGTTTACTTTTTTTTCCCCCACCGCGGCAAATACACCTTCCAACCTATATACACACGGGCCCTCCGCGGCTCGCGTCGCGCATAATATACACGTATATACATATACCCCTGTAACCTCTCAAAATGAGCAATTAATTTCCTTCCGCGCCGCGCGGCTCGAAAAATATATCCGATGTATCGCCTTCGGTCGGTCCTTATTCCCCCCCCCCTTTTTTTTCCTCTCGCGCGCATATACACAACACATACATTTTCCCGACAACGCCGTAAATCAGCTGCGGAGCCTGCACGGCCATCCAGCCTATATTATGCCCTTGCACCCTCCTTTAAGCCTCTCGGTTGCAGAAGAAGAAGAAGAAGGAGACGAAGGACCATGTTATAGGTATAAGTATATATACGTGAAGGTGTATGTGTATATATACGTACGTGCAACCGAGACATTGTTTATGACGGCGTTCGCCGCCACGGGACTTTTGCATCTGGCAGATTGTCGCGCTAAACGCGCGCGCGCGCGGTAGTTGTTGTACGAACCCTTCCTTCTTCCACCGACTCCATTCAACTCGCCCCCCCCTTTCGCCTCGTGCTTCTCTCGCTCTCCCCTTTTCTCTCATGGCGCATATATGCATTATGATTGTTCGCGTCCCGCTGCCGCTGCACGCGTATACATTTGAGCGGACGTCGTTCGCGTTGATTTACAGTTGAGAATTACAAAAATTACCATAGAGGTACATACACAACGCACGCGTATTGTGCACATTATGGCTTTGATTGGTGCAGTGGGGTCCTCGTGATTTGCATCCGATTCATCGCATCGAAAATGTTGTCGGTGGTATGGAGACAAAAGGATGGGCAATTAGGGGAGGATGAATGCGGGCACTATCGGGTATAATATTTAATCTACAATATTCGTCTATCAAGAATTAAGGATTATTCATACAGCTCAACCACACCGATCGACCAAAAATACGTAAATTAATAAGATACGAAAATAAAAATGAACACTAACTCTTATTCGATACACTAAAAAAAATAAAATAATCTTTTGTTGAATAATAATGGTTGAATTATCCTATCATGATAAAAATATGTGTAAAATTCCAGCATACGATCGGATATCAGCAGGTAATCAATTGGCAGATTTGTCCCTGACTGATAGTTAGGAAAAATCAAGTTGAATAAAAGCTTTTAACCAACTCGAGTAACTTTAGCGTAATCCCTTCAACGCTCCAATCATCGCCATCATCCCCTTATCTAAATTGATATCTAGATCAAGAAGCACAGGCGAAACTTCGTGACCCGAGGAATCCGCAATATCCCCGCCGCCGCAACATACTCGCTGACTCAGCCAAACTCTGCCGTACAGTTGATGCTGTCGCTACCAGCACTGAAAATAGCTGCAGCGGACGGTTCTACGACGAAAAAACCCGAGGGGCTGACGACGTGATATGATGTTATTTAAATCACGATTAAATCACATAACATTAAATCTTTAATTCAAAATAAAATTTTTTTAAAGTTTGTTAAAAAATAGATCAGCTAAAGTAGAAACACCAAGTCAATTTGTTAAATTAATACTAACTATTATAAAAGACGTAATAAGAGCAAAAAGCATGAAAAAATCACGTATGTTCGTTATCCAGCGAAAACGATTAAGAATATTTTATTTTAATATTCTGATGTTAATTGTAATTTTAATTTTAAGCCCTCGTTACTGAATAGATTCATTTAAATAATTTTTGGTTCAAAAAGAATCGAAAAAACCATTTGCTAGTACAATACACACCGTATTTTCTTATACTCATATCAGTACTCATTGATCACCTGATGCCATTTCGTAATCATATTCTAGCTAAATCATAATCCGATTGCGCATTAATCTACGAATGCCTCAGCTTTTAATTACTTGGAAGAAGATTACATTTTAATGTTTGATCAACGTGTGGTTTAATCAAATTGCGATTTATCTGAGATATAAATTTTAAATCAGAAACATAGTTGTATGTAAAGAAGTGAGTAGGACGTGAGTAATTGGGATCTTGCATAACAAATTCTATTTGATCTACCAGGTAGATTATTAAAAAATTCTGGACACGTATTTTTTTTTTTTTTTTTCATAGAAACAAAAAATGACAGAGATATTGTGCATCAAAGTTCATCAGTGAGGGCTGATGACATCATAACGACATATGATTTTTATGTCCTTATGACGATCTTTACCCCTACTCCAGGACATTGACGTGCTCTATGTCCATCATTTTTTGTTTGTATTAAAAAATAAAAAATACCTGCCTAATATTTTTTGATAATCCATCTGACGGAGCAAATATAATTTTTCATGCAAGATCCCAATTGTTTGATTATATTAATGTTTTTTACTATAATTTCAAGGAAAGCGATTATAACTTCAAAGTGTCACTCACCGATTTTAACGAAACTTTGCATAGTAATAGAGCATTAAAAAATAAAAGACACGTTTTTTTTAGTAGCGGAAAAACGTTTGTACGGGGTAAAAACCACCCTAAGTTTTGACCCTTAAAACACATTTTCAGAATTATTTTTTTAATAATCGATATATCTTAACAAAATAAAATAAAAATTGTTTTTTTTACAAAGTACTTGTAAAGAAAATAATTTTGGATACTTAATCAGCCTTTTCAAAAACACTATAATTTAAAAAAAAACTTGTTTATTATTTTCTTACTTATTAGGCGCCATGAGTTCAACCGTTCATCTTGCATCCATCTCAAGTTCTATTTTAATCCAGAGGGTGGCGCTAGTAGTAGGTTAACATGCCGAAATTCCTCCATGTATTTTGTATATCTACAAACCCCTACCAGTACGTCGTTGCCCCGCCGCGTGTTCAGCCCAGCTCAGCGTACGATGTATCTGATACGTATAACTTATACATAAGTATACAAATCATATGGAGGGATCCCATCAACCGACTGACAAACATACTGCCCACTCATGGAACACTTTAGCGAAGCAAAGTTTTTGCTAATTTGTTAGTCAAATATCTAGACTTGATCCCTTTTCAGAATTGGATACAAAACTTGCACATGCGCTCAGTTATTAAAAATTTAACAATTCCGACTCGATCTATGCTATTTAGGAGGATCACCATTACATCGACCACTCCTTCGCACAACCTTTTAGCACACCGAAACCCGACCGCCAAAATTTTCGCCCCTCTCAGTGAATCATCTACTACATCCGCTCCCTCGCAACGAGTCGGAATTTCCAAATTTTTTCAAACAAATAAAATTGGGCTCCCTTGTCCAACACTTCTTGTCCTGTCTCTTTTTCACCTACACTCATCCATTCTCTAAAACTCCGGACCTGACCTGACGTCATCTCTAGCTTATTCGGCGTCGAAGCCTTTCTTATACCCGGAAATCAGTTTCAGCCACGTGCGAACATTTAAAATAATATTATTTTGCAAGTCAGATGATGGACTTGGACTGTGCGCTCAAATCAAGACACCAAAGTTTTTTTTGTCAAACAAATCAGGAGCACTGTCACTCCAGTGGTTGAGATCATCATTTATACTTACTAATATTATTTGCATTAACATTGTTATTAATTATCATTATTATTCCAATAAATGCTGTTATATCCAGTATTGTTAGGCTGTAATTGCAACTTCACTAGTATGTTTAACGTTGCCATCTACAAATTTATTATCATTATATTAGTATCAATACTATTATTGCCACTATTACTCTTATGGGTGTAGACATTACTATATAATAATTATTACCACCGCTATTTGAGCTCAAAATGAAGATCTTGGAGTTCTAATTTCTACGCCTCCATTAGTTCCCAACTGATCGTGTGCTTATGCACAGACACAACATATTCGTATGAAATATGGAGAGCGGAAGGTACCGTTCAAACACCAGATGTATACATATATAACCATTATTATTATCACAATTCATACTTATTACTATTATTAACTTCTACCATGCCACGCGTACCTAATGCCAGCATGTAGTGTGTAGGTTAGCCAAAACTCTAAAATTAAGCGATTTTTGCCATTTACATTGCACTGGACTCGAGTTTGGCTTATCATTTTGTACTCCTACTGTTATTCGTCAGCGATATTTGAATATAAGATATTATTGTAATTCTGGAGCACGTAAAGGGAGACGGAGAGTAGTAGGAGAAAACTCTTTCCCTCTCCCTGACGAAAGGGGAACCGCCCGGGAAATTTTGGCTCACACATATCTCGCACTGGCCAGACGCTGGTTAACGCGGGTTTTCCCTTGGCGATTTCCTTGGGCCCTCTGGTGTGAGAGACATCGCGAACTGATGGGCGCCCTACTGGCTCGTGCAGAAGCAGTTCTATTCCAGATCTCATCACGACGAGGTTGTAGGTCCCACATAGCGCGAACAGATCTCGTCTCAGCAGACACATCTGCGTGTGCTCGAGAGCGCTCCATCCAGCGCGAGTGCCTCACCATGGAAATCACTCGCCCAGTCCGAGTGAAATTTAAATTGAATAAAAGTAAGTTCGGTATAAAATATTCTCTTTCATTTCTGATCGCGCACACCCTATACCAATCAGCACTCCTGCTGTCTGGTAGGATATCGTGAATGAGCATATAATTTAACGCTACCGAGCCTTTCACTCATTCACGAATTCTACTAAAGGTACTAGAGCTGTTTGGTTTCAGCCGGATGCTGAGAGTTCGGCTCGACTACCCGTGACACTCGGAGCACCGATCGATTGGATGCCGATCGGTTAACCCAGCGGTCGAACTCGGCGAAAGCGCTTCCCTTCGCATTAGATAAGCGCAGTCACGAAAAACAACAGCCCATCCACTGATGTGCTAGAGCTTTCCACTTGTTTCGACGCACTAGACTGAAAAAAAAATTTAGTTTTTTCAAATGAATTTTTTTTTAATCAAATAAATGATTTATAAGGATACGTTCAAATACATGTTTCATTTTAATTAGTGTTTGAAATTAGGAAATAATGATTACCTGTTAATAAATCCTTTTACAAGTTTAATAAATATTTATTTGTTTCAAAACCATATAAAATATTGGTAAATAAATATTTAATCATTGTGAAAAAAGAGTTATTAAACATTAATAAATATTTATAAATTTCGCATGAATATTTGTTCAATTGACAAGTGCATTTATATGGATTATAAAAAACTTCATTTGTTTTAAATACATATATATTTTACGGAAGCCTCTATATGCCAGTACTCATGCGCAGTGAATCATGAGTGCTAGTTTTCGAATGCATGCAGTAAAATTGCTGGAGGCGAATTTGAAATAAAAACATGAAAACGGAATTTATTAATACATTTTTCAATGCCTAATATTAATTAATTTTTTAAAACAACGGTGTGTCTCGCGTTAAGAGAGTGAAGAAATCATACGCTTAAGCAATATCTATTTGATCATAAGTTCTTACATTTTAGGTTATATTTACTTTTGCATGTATAATATATACTTCGACACTGGTCAACTGTCAAATTTCATGTGCTTATAAAACTATTAAATATTATAATAAGTTACTTTAACTGTGCGCTTCGTAGTAGTAAAATTAAAAGATATCAACTTTTGTTTATCATTAATTAGCAAATTCTTTGGCAGAGGCTTTCGTATGGATGGACAGTTTATCAAATTTAACGATAAAAGAAAAGGCTCACACCAATTCTTCAAGTTATAATCTAACTTTCATAAATTATCTGGCATTAGGTATTTGATTCACTTTGATTTTAGGTCTTTGACAAGATTACTGTTCGACTGATCCAAGTACAATTTGACGAAGGATTCAGTTGTTTATTTTTCACTTGAAGGCGTATTGAATTAATATGTCATTTATTTTATTAACAATTTTTTTTTTCAACACCGGAGTGTGCGCATTATAGCTTACGTTGTTCGTCTGAGATTCGACTATGAAATTACATCCTCATTACAATGTAACGCATTAATACATCATCACTTGTATTGGTTTTTTGCTTACTCGAGATGCTCGCTCTTACACTAAGGAAAAAGTTTGGTAGATCTTACCAAACTTAGTCAGGTGACAAAAGCTTGTTACAGTTTGGTAACGACTACAGCGGACTAAAGTAGTAGCTGCTTAAGTTTGAGTAGACATTACTTATTGACAAGTAGAAATTTCTTGGGTTCTACAATTAACGCTACTCAACATATACCTATCTAACTACTAAAGTAAAGGCTGCTTGGGTTGTAAGTAATGGCTACTTAACTCAGTGTGCAATACAAGATAAAAGAAATTAAAAACGTTTACCTGTCGTCTAAACAACTACGTCGTCTGTTTGTTTGCACATAGGAAAATTTGTCAATTGTCTACTTCAGAGGGCGCTACATCTGCACTGGCTTGGAGCGAATAAGTAGGGTATACGGAAAGGTGATTCATAAGTCTTTATTCTAATTTTTTAAATATTACTAAGAAAAAACGAACAATTGTCTTATGAAAATTTATGATTGCATTCGTTTCATCAAATTTAGAATCAATGAAAGATCAATTTCACGTACAAAAACGAAATGCATTTGTTCAATTGACTAACAGCCACAATTTTGCAGACTTGTAGAATGCATATTCCTTCACCTATTCCAATTTCGTCAATTTCACAAGTGCTTTCATACATGTGTTGAGCCTCCTTCAATTATGATAAATATTTAATAAAATATAGGAAATATTACTCGGATTCGGAAAATGCAATTTCTCTTTCAAGAACATAATTTATTTAAGCGAATACATCACTTTTTTGAGTGTATTCTTATGAATGATTGATTTGTTCCGAATAAATCAATTATTTTTTTGGATTCAAATGAATCGTTTATTTGTGTACAATGTGTTACACTGTGATTAAGGAAATAATCGGACATTGTACTGTTCGTTTTATGAAATAAATATTTCTTCAACTGAAGAGCCAAACTGTAAAATCCATTTTGTGGAATGCATAAAGTATAGATACTTTTTATATGGCCTGCTATTGAAAAATCGTGGTCAGTCATTTTTTTTCGCTTTAAAATAAAAAAAAAATTACACACAAAATCCGTTGATCCTTATCGTGTAAATTTGCAAGAGAAAAATAGTAGGTGCAACAGAGAAGTAATAACAAAAAATTAGACCCTGGTAAGCCGTAGTTTTTGAGAAATATTGAAGCCACACTGACCCAGGCTGCCACGCATAGCCCACCTTCCCTTACAGGTTTCGTTTTTCTCATACCAGAGGGCTCACGAGCTTCCTTTCGGGTGCGAATACATTTTTACAAAGCAGTATGGATGTCACTTTTTCTAAGAAGATCATGATTAACTTTTCCCATGATCTGTCGATTTTATACACGATTTGGCAGTTTTATAAAATTAATTTGTAGATAACTTAAAAAAAAATAGAGGAAGTATAGCATAAGTTGGAAATCTTTTACAAATGTGTGATTGGATAAAAAACTTTGACAAAAGCCTAAACATGTTTTCCACCGTTAATTACGTATTATTGAACTTGTACTCAATACACATACTGATGCACACTTCCGAATTCACTACGGACATGTATTCCTTTCAGATATTTCCAACAATAAGATATCAAGCAACAGTCACAGAAATGGAGGAAAAATTTTGGCTATTAATCGAAGAGGAAGTGATGTACATGTTCCACAGTGGGTTCATGAGACTGGCATTGTCTCGCAAAGGTTGAGCGAATTCATTTGGATTCAGTAAATTAACAGAAGCAGAATCAAGAAACGAAAATAGTGGGATTCTGAATTGTATTAGAAATGAAATTCCCGAAATTATTGATAAAAAAAAATTCTAAGAGTTTTTTGGAAAATACGTGAGAGAGCCAAAAAATTGTATTTATGAAGAAGGCGATGTTGATTTTATTATGGGTGCTGCAAAATGGGTTGCCCATAAATTGCAAGTTGAAAAAACCACTTTTTCGAATCTTTTCACACGTCCAGCTAAACAGGAAGATTCAGCTTGCCGTAAAATGCGGAAATTGGATGAACATCGAAGGCATCCCATTAGTTTAATCAGAGACCGATTTTTCATGTGGAATCTTCAGAATGAGTGGCATTACAGGTATCAAATTACATTTTTCTTGGCTTATTCCTCGGTTTATTCGGCAATTAGGAATTCAAATACACCTTATAACCTCGCGTATAACAACTTTTCGGTGCTTTCCGTACGTGAATACGTGAATATTTTATATTTGCGTGCGCGTGCGCGCGTGTGTGTGTAATCATATAAGAAACACAAAAATAACCTAATAACCCACATATGCATACACGTGATGCCATTCAAAGTTAGTTTAACCTCGTTACATTAAATACTTTTTGTGTATTGCTTAAATCAAAAAATGTTTGAATCTTTGCATATACATCACAGAAGTGGCGTCTCCTTTTTTCATGTGACATTATTAATAACGTTTTAGGGTTAACCCTTTTTCGCAGCAACTGTGTTTCGTAGCCGTACAAACCACATGTAAATACTACCCCTTACTAACTACTGTACACTGTCATAAGTAATACAAGCAGCGGAGTATCGCAAAAAATTTTTTTTCCCTGATGTATTGTAAATAAAAAAAATGTCAGAAACACACCACTTGCACGAAAATGTAGTTCCTTTTTTTTTATCCGCAGTTGAAGTGTTCACTTTTTGTCATACACGAGGGGGCTCTGCCCCCTGCACGCTTCGCGCGCCAACCCCAAAAATTTAATCAAATCTCACTTTTTTTTTTATAATTAAAAAAATAAAATAAAAAAATTAACTCGTTTTACAGCATAGCTTTCCATCTCTATATGTCAATATGTAACCCACTAACTTAATTTCTTTTTTCTTCATTTTTTCAATATCTTATTTTTGAACTTTCCCGCTTTAAAAACTATATGATTTGTCTCAACTAATCATATCACGAATAAAAGGCTTCAGTCACGTGATATTCTTTTTAAGATTGGCCTATTCCATTCTCTCAAAAGATAATTTATAAATCAATTCAACGCCCATAATATATCTTGCTCGCGTATTCGGTAGATTAACATTTTTTAAGTAGTTTATAATGTGAAGGCTGACTCAACGAAAAACAATGAATAAAAAATATAAAGAAATACACAATGGTTATGAAATGCATTGACATGTTACAAAAATATTACTCCTTCGTATTATCATCAAACATTATTCGTATGTGTTGAGGAGGCTACGAAGTTTACATTGTAAACGAGGAAACTCTCTGACATTGGAATATTATGTTACTAATATTTGCAATATTAATTTGCAATACCGAGGTAATAGACGTAATTTATGAAAAAACTTTTGTCGAAGAATTTATACATTTATATGATTTGTTCGGTAACTTGATATTAAAATAATTTAAACTAAGACCTTAAATAATAACTTCACTTGAAGCTAGCATGCAAACAGATTTTCGGGTTTCCTAACTCGCGGTTCATTTTTGCCTCTACGGATGATTAGTTCGACCATAAAAGCATGTTTTTGGCCCGATTGCAGTTTGCCTTGGAGTTTTCTTCGATCCTTTTCGAACGTTTGTGTATTAAAATGAATTTAGTTATCAACTGTGGTTTAAAATTATAACTACAATCGATATCAAAACTAAATCTTAATGATTAAATATTATCAATAAATAAATAATCAATCAACGAACAAATCATCTGCTTGTAAAAATGTCGATTAAAGTTTTAATTGTGTCCCTTGGAATAATAATGAAAAACCTTATTAAAATCAAACAATTAATTACGTCGTACGGTCGCATTCCTCAAATCCAACGATTTTTGTGATTTAAGATTAAATTCACAGTTAAATTGCAATCGCATAACGATTAAATAACTAACTTTGGATTTTTTTTGTGTATTTACACACGAACCTTTTTTAGTACTGTGTACAACGTATTTAGAGAAGGGTATGCTCATTTAAAAATATTTTTGACATATGTGGTTGTTTTTACGCCATGATGAAACTATATTAAGTAAATTTTTTTGGTAAATATCGATTGTAAAGTAATCGTTTTCAATTGTTAAATGCTGTGATTAGTTATTTAAGTTGAAAAACAAACAAAAATTTGTGATTTAAATCACGATTATATCACATTAGATCATTATATCTTTCAATCACGTCGTCAGTCCCTCGAAAAAACCATCGGCCATTAACTCGGCGGAGTATACGTGCCAACTGGCAACCCCAACGTGCGCATGGTCCACTTTATCTTTCGGTGTGCGACGTATATTATTATACATATAAAGAGAGCGAGCGTGTGCTAGTTACGAAGGTGGAGCGAGAAAAAAAGGAGTAGAGAGAGAGAAGGGGTTTTAAGGACACGCTGAATAGGTGTAAGTATATATACGGGTGCTTAATTTCCTGAAAGACCGACTAACGATCCTCTCGCGCTCGGGCCACAATACTACATGTATACAGTCGGACTGTCCCCAGCCACCAGCCGCTGTAATTGACAGGTGACCGCGTTGCACGCTCCTTCCTCCTGCTTCTTCTCATAAATATATATATGTATGTATATATATATATAAGTACATATAACGCTCTTAAACCGAAAACCACACCACAGACTACTACGATACTATTACTACAACTACTACTACTGCCTACTCCTCCTCGGGACTTAATAACTGTGGGAGACACCATCGGGCTGTGACTCCTTCGACGACGACATCTTCATTTTTTCCCCTTTCCCTCTGTTTTTTGTCCCACCGCTCCCGACGACTGTCGAGCTTTTTATCGCGCCCGAAACCCCTTTTTTTCGGGGTTTCCGGTACTGTTGCCGGTGTTTTTTTTTTTTCTACTGTACTTATACAACGACGATGACGACGACGACAATCATGTCCCTGATTCTTGCGGGTGATGTATACAGATATGTGGGAGTTAACCAGAGTTTTCATCCTTTCTTTCTCGTTTTTATAATTTTGTCCAACCTGTCTCGGTTCGATCGTATCGTATACAGAGAGATAGGGGCGATTCCGTCGGTTCGCACGTACTATACTTATAACAGTACGTACAACGTATACAACACTCGGGTGGAATTTCCTATGGACACCCTCCTTTCCCGACCCAACGCACAACCGGTGCTCGGGCTCGAATTCCTCCGCCGCAAAATTATTAAAATTCCCGGGTGCCCGTACAGCCGCGCGCGCGCCTCGGCTATTTTACTTCCCTGCAGTTTTATCAGCCCCGCAAGTATACTCCCAAACCAAAGCTCACTCGCGCTCGGCCGATATCGTCGCTGCCGCCGTCGCTGCGGCCTATCCGCGAAATTTACGGATATACTCGCGGGTATCGGCTCGAAAATTAATTACCGACTCCCGCGGCGGGGGGGCTTCCCCGTGTACGTGCGCTCGCCGGCATACGCCCAGCGGCCAAGCGCGAGCGTTGCACCCGCCGAACAATAATCGGTAGCGAGATCGCCGTGCGCTCGTATATGAGTTTACGAGGCGCGGGGGCTGCATATCCCAAGCTATACCATATACGGCCCCCATCAGCGCGCTCGCAGCCGTTCACCCCGTCTGTATGCTTACGTACTCTGCTGCTGCACCGTACAAACGCCTAACGCTTTTCGGTGACCCCAGCCGTAAGTTTGCAACGCACTGTGCGGCACTAAATCTGTCGCGCATCAATTTATCCACACTCAGCCCTGCATCATGCCCCCCTCCTCCCCCGCTCGTATCGACTCGCCTCCTCCTCGTCCCGGGCTCCTTCTGCTGCTCCTCCTTCCTCCATCATCTTCTCCTTCGTCCGCTTCGTTTTCTGTTTCCCACTGCAGGAAGGCCGGGAGTGTGTAGTCCGAGCATACCCCCCCCCCACACACACACACACGCGCGCAGCAAGGGACAGCGAGAGAAACGTGTATCCGCCGACTCCTTTCGCCCTCCCGCGTGCCTCGCTCGCCTCTCTTTCCCCGCGCCCGGCGTCTTACCGTATACTCCGCGGGCTAAACGGATTTCAATAAGTCGGGACTCTCTCTCCTTCCCAGGCCCATCCTCTCTCTCTCCTCGTCGTGCATACTACATATACACCCGGAGAGAGGTGGACACCTGTTCGCCGGGGCAGGGGGACACTTACACACGCGCGTGTGAGTTTGCACGCGCGGAACCACTGGCTCCTCCGCGAGGGACAGGACCGTCTTCTCCTCCTCCGGCTCGTTAGGGGCAGCCCGCGACATGCGAGATTGTACGTATACATGTCGCGACGCGTCTCGTAAGGGGGAGGGGAAGTCCCGGGGGACGATTTTCGGG
>JAPYYV010007262.1:0-22417 GCA_030522625.1 Copidosoma aretas | reverse complement strand
ACTCGAAAGTTTGCCGTTTTCTCTCCTTTTATCAGCGATTTTTTACGATTTTCGCGATTTTTTGCCAATAACTTTTTTCAGTCGTCGAATCAAAAAAAAATAAAAGTACCATCGGATTCAGGAGACAAAAACACATGGGAATTCATGTTTTTCTCTAAGATTATCAACGATTAACATGGCTTTTATATGGAACAAACGATTTTCGTACTTTTTAACACGTGAATTCCATAAGAAACTTCAGGTGCTTTGCGGGTCGGGTTAAAATAATCCTAGGGGCCTGAAATTTTTTGGGCACAAATTTTTAGGTGCATAGAAGAGATTTAGGCCCGGCACTCATCAAAATATTAAAAAAAAAAAATTAACGTCCACCCTAATCATAGATATATCGACAAGTTTCTTAAATTTCCTTAATTTCTTGAATAAACTTAACATAATTCCGAATAGAACAGATTGAGTTTTGTACACTGCAATAGTTTTTTTAGTTTCAAATAGGAAATACAATATTTTTTTTTGCAATTTTATAAAATATCTACCTATCGAAGCAAAAATCTTTTGAGTGGCTGGGGACTCTTTTATCCTCTTTAGAACATTTTCGCTTTTTTTTAAGCACTAGGAAATTTACTTGTGCTGTAAAGGGTTGTGGGGATAGGACTCAGTATGCAATCTAGAGAACTTGGCCGTTATTTGATGGATTCAGAAATATAAGAGGCTGGGGGGACAGTAGGGGTTCATAAGGCTTTGGCTGCTCTCAAAAGATTTTGAATTTATTTTAAAGGGATTTGGAAATATGGTGAGGCTGTTTGGGAAGAAGGGTCTGGAGCAGCTGTCTAAGGTATTTAGCACATTCTGGAGGATTTTAAAATGTTACGAGTTTTTAGGGAGGGCAGGTGGGAGGGACCTTGTGAGGGGGCTTGTGTAGCTGTACGAAAGATTTGTCTGTTTTTAGGGGACTTGCAAATATGGAGGGCAATGGAGAGTGATTCACAAATTTAAATAGTTTAAATAACTAAAAAACTAGAAAATCTTTACTTTATTTAGTGTGGAGTGTAGGGGTGCTGGTGGAGGTGTAAGAGCATCTGTTATGGTGTAGGAGTCACAGAAGAGTCAACAAGTGTGTAGGGGGCTGTGCGGGGCGTTAGGTGGCAGCGATTGTCGGTGATTTGTTATGGTTTAAATCACAGGCAAAACAAAAAATTTGTATCCTATCTTGTGCGTGGTGTGAGAGGGGGGGTTGAAGTAGATAACTAGGTAGAGATAGTAGAGGGTGGTTGTGAACAAATTCACTAAAAGTTCTGTATAATATAGAACGATATAAAGTAGTCGGGCCTCGCCCTATGCGTGCTATTCTCGGTAACCTCCTAAAATACTGTATAACTTTAATATTAAGTTTTTAAGTTGATACGGCTGGTTCCGCACACTGTAGATTCTGATTGATTTTATTCTCACAGTTAGAGCAGTTTTCCATCCAAAGCCCGATATTTTGTACGTAAAAGTAATTCTTATGCTTGCTGAAGAATATTAAATGTTAATAAGATGTCTTAAATGGATGTGCAAGCACGTAACTGATATATTTTAACACACATATACGGTCTCGTGTACGTTATATAGTACATATCAATTACTCGCTCGCATACTCATTCAAGTCATCTAATTAACGTTCACGATTCTTTAGAAAGCATTATAATTTCTTCCACGCGTTAGTGAAATCTATTTAAATTTTTTTTGCGCATCGTAGGCATATCTCAAAGCTACTGTCAAAATTTTTTAGAAGTTTTGCATGTGAAAGCAAAAATCAAAAATTATAATTGGAACAACATGTTAATTATATTTTTCTATTCTGTAAATGTTTCAAACAAGCTATCTTTTATTTTGGATCAGTTGATAACAAAGTTAAAGTCCTAAAATATTTGTTTGTGCAACCACAATTTAGGAAAATATTTATTATTCTTTCAATAATATTTTATAAAATTTATACTTTTAATATAACAGTTACTATCATAGATATATCGACAAGTTTTTTAAATTGCCTTAATTTCTTACATAAACTTAACATAATTCTGAATAGAACAGATCAAGTTTTGTACACTGCAAGAGCTTTCTTTAGTTTCAAATAAGAAATACAATATTTTTTGTTGCAATTTTATAGAATATCTGCCTATCGAAGCAAAAATATTTTGAGTGACTGGGAACTTTTTTTGCCTCTTTAAAACACTTTCGTTTTTTTTAAGTACTAGGGAATTTACTTGTGCTGTAAAGGATTGTGGGGATAGGACTCAGTATGCAATCTAGAGAACTTGGCCGTTCTTTGATGGATTCAGAAATATAAGGTGCTGGGGGGACGGTAGGGGTTCATAAGGCTTTGGCTGGTCTCAAAAGATTTTGAATTTTTCTTAAAGGGATTTGGAAATATGGTGGGGCTGTTTGGAAAGAAGGGTCTGGAGCAGCTGTCTGAGATATTTAGCACATTCTGAAGGATTTAAAAATGTTACGAGTTTTTAAGGAGGGCAGGTGGGAGGGGCCTCGTGAGGGGGTTGTGTAGCTGTACGAAGGATTTGTCTGTTTTTAGGGGGACTTGCAAATATGGAGGGTAATGGGGAGTGATTCACAAATTTAAATAGTTTAAATAACTAAAAAACTCGACACTCTTTACTTTATTTTGTGTTGAGTGTAGGGGTGCTGGTGGAGGTGTAAGAGGATCTGTTATTTGGAAATATGGTGGGGCTGTTTGGGAAGAAGGGTCTAGAGCAGCTGTCTGAGGTATTTAGCACATTTTGGAGGATTTAAAAATGGTACGAGTTTTTAAGGAGGGCAGGTGGGAGGGGCCTTGTGAGGGGGCTTGTGTAGCTGTACGAAAGATTTGTCTGTTTTTAGGGGGACTTGCAAATATGGAGGGCAATGGGGAGTGATTCACAAATTTAAATAGTTTAAATAACTAAAAAACTAGAAAATCTTTACTTTATTTTGTGTGGAGTGTAGGGGTGCTGATAGAGGTATAAGAGGATCTGTTAAGGTGTAGGAGGCACGGAAGAGTCAACAAGTGTGTAGGGGGCTGTGCGGGGCGTTAGGTTGCAGGGCTTGTCGGTGGTTTGTTATGGTTCGAATCACAGGGAAAACAAAAAATTTGTATCCTATCTTGTGCGTGGTGTAAGGGGGGGGGGGGGGTTGACGTAGATAATTAGGGAGAGATAGTAGAGGGTGGTTGTGAACGAATTTACGAAAAGCCCTGTATAATATAGAACGGTATAAAGTAGTCGGGCCTCGCCCCATGCTTGCTCTTCTCGCTAACCCCCTAAAATACTGGATAACTTTAATATTAAGTATGTTTATTGACTTTAGACATTTAATGAATGGTATTTAAAATTACTTTAATTTATCTGAAAACGTCAGATCTAAATTTTGTTTAATTCCTATAAAACTAGTGATTATTTTAAAAAAAATTTAATGAAAAGAAAAATTTATTATAATAAAATGTAGTTATAATTGATCAGCAGAATATGCTTTTTAATCATATTTTCTGAATTTTACGTTTTTTTCTATGTTGTCAGGATGCTGTTTTAGGATATCATTTTTGAAAAGTTGTTGTCGCAATCTGGACGTATCTTTTTTTTAATTAATTAAAACTATAGTCTATCTGAACATGACTTTTTAATGAAGTTATAATTGTAGGTATATTGAGGTCCAATATTATGGTGCTTCTGCCGCACCCTTATTAGGGATAATTACTAAGATAAGAAAAAAAAAAAAATTATACATATAGATCTCCTAACCAATCGCACCTCAGTCAAAAGGAATTATTTACTATACGATTACATTACGCATAAAAGGCTTTATGGGCTGCAAACCACACAGTAGTTATACAATGTATATTTTATAACAAAAAGTTTTATATAAAAAAATATGGCACGAAACAAATAACATAAGGAATGAACAATAAGAATGAAACAGTAGGGACTGAGGTTAACACAACGTTGACGTCAGCGTCCATCCCAGTTACAAATCTATAGTCAGGGTGTATGTAGTAACACAGGCAAGAGCATGTATCAATGGTAAGACCATAGCGATAAAGTATGCACCACTGCAGACATGACTCTGTCCCAGTTACAAGTCCATAGCCACAGTGTGTGTAGCACCAGAGACACAAAAAAACATTGTTTCAAACGTGAAGGGAACAATTATTAAAGGTGCAATATATGTGTAAAACTTATAAAAAATGCAAAATTAAAAATAATTATTGCTTAATAATTTTATGTTTAACATTTTGAAGAAATTGATTGTATTTACAATTAATATTGTGAATGTCAGTTCGTCTGTTGACTGTTTTATTGTATAGCATAATGCTAAAATATTAAAAAATTCGCCTTTAAACTTGTTCTTTTCCTGGTTCTATTTTTTTTGCTCATCAAAGTTGAATTTACAGTGGCATTCATGTACATGTATAGTCATTACTGATCTGGGATCACTAATTCATACCATGCTATCACATTCCGCCATGCAAACTCCTTTTACCTCTTGCTCTGTCCAACATATGAGACATCACAACTTGAAATAACTCTGTACACAATGTTACTAATATCCCGAGTTAGGGTCCTGCCCTCCCCCAAGCGAATGATACCTGTGATCTTATTTTTATTCCTTAGACTTCGATCACAATTTATTTCTACCTGAATTCTGAATATGTTATTTTTGTAAACTTTATAAGTTAAAAGATGCCAGTTCAAATGCATTTTCTTCTTTGTTAATTTGTTATAAAAAATACATTTTTTAATTTATTGTTCTTGTGTCCTTTTTGTGCCTTATAATATGTTTTTGTTGTTTATAACTGTGTTACAGTGGTTTTAGATTCATGCTTTTGATTTTAATTAGAGAACTCATGTATCCTTGATGCTTTTCTGTTTACACACATCTATATGCGATGTTGACGCTTTAATGAACATAAAAAGCTTAAAATTTCATTTAAACATACTTATCTTTTTAATTATTGGATAACAAATAAATGTATATATAGGTCGTACACACAAATTTATGTTAACGTTATGCCTTTAATTTACTCCGCTCATATAATAAATGAGGTTTTTAAACTATAATTTCTTTGGATCTTTTACGCTCACCTGGTTTTTTCTTTATAGCAATCGGAGGATAAATTTTTTAAAGTTACCTGTGATAATTAAAACTTGGTCTTTTTTTTTTTTAATGCAAGGTGGAACCTTTCAAAATGTTATACTGTTTGAATCAACATCTTGAATGGTTCATAACATTAAGGTAGTGAGGGTAATTTTGTGGTTTTATATTTATTACGGTTTTAATTCATAAATATCAATGAATAAAATTATTTGAATGATGTATTTCGATATTTGTACAATTTCGAGCCTGCGTATATTATTATGCTAGAACTATTAGGTACGGATTTAATGCTAAATCAAATGAAGATCCCTATCATTCCAAAATCTTAAAATTGGTTAAGTGTACAGCTGTGTGATACTATTTTATGCAAGTTTAAAATACTATTTTAAGATTAGACTACGAATAAGTTGTATATTACGAAATCTAATCCAAAACATTCAAGTATTCATTTACCATGACTTATTACTTTAACAAAAAATGGACATTTTTCGAAAGTTCTCCAATAATTGATGCAACGGTAAAATGTAAGTATTTTTTAAACAGAAACAATATCATCCATACTGTTAAGGACTAGCAGCTTAGAATAAAAAAAAATAATAATTTGCGTAACATGAAAAATTTTCTTTTTAGCGATACTTTTTTGAGTATAATGGAAGCCTTCTTGTTCCTATTGAATTGCAGCTGAATAATTTTACTATCCCTTAAAATATGACCTATATTTACGTACCAAAAATTCTTTATTACACTTGTTTCATTGTAAAAATTGTACAACTAAATAAAAAAGGGTTTCATTTAAAAGTATTAAATGACTATTTAATATTACAATTAAATTTTCAAGGACCAAAAAAAATTGTTAATCTATGAATGGAAACACATAGATAATCGACTATTTTTACTAATACGATCAAATGTTTGAATTACTAAACCAAATGACTAAGATGGTCCGTATCTTTCACTAACCTTGTTAACCACATATTAATATATTAGTACATATCTGTATTTAAGTTGAAGAACGAATTACTCGAAAAACGTTTTATAAAAATGTTTCATCTCAATAAATTATTGTACAAATATATCTTTTTGAAAAAGTATAAATTGACATCGAACTTCTATTACACACTTAATAATTTAAACAGAATTATTGTTTGAATCTCGCCTACACATGCACACGCACTTTACTCCATACCGAGTAAGTCAAATCTTCTGTTAAAATTTATACTTGGCACCTCCATTATAGAGCACGAAACGTATGGATGGAAAAATTTTGAAATACAGAAAAAATGAAGGGATATTTAAATTATTAATGTATTTTAAAAATATATCATCTCAAAAATGTTTTATAAAAATGTATTATCTCAATAATGTATTGTAAAAACGTATCATCTCAACGATGTATTATAAAAAAGTATCATTACAAAAATGTATTATAAAAACTTATCATCTCAAAATGTAATAAAAAAACGTGTTATGTCGAAAATGTATTCTGAAAATGTATAATAGCAATATTGTTCTATAAAAACGTTTCATTTTATCTTACTGCGGTGTAAGATCTGAATTCGTAGAAAAACGTAGCATCCTAAATGATGTCACATTTAGGTTAAATTTGTTTCGACAGATTTATCATCATTGCATGTACATTTTATTTAAAATACTTTCAGTAAAGATAGAGTCTAACTATAAAAAATAATACGTACTTTTTATGTCTATACATAAACGTTAAATCTACGGTAAATAATACTAATTGTTACTTTTATAAACTATTACAATAAAAGTAATACTTTCCGAGAGAAAATTTTTAAGTACAAAGTGTATGGAAGTCAGTACATTTTTTTTAGTCTAATATACGGTGACACATTTTTCTTTATAACGATGTAATTTGTTTCCAAAATTTTATTAAAATAATGTATTTTTGGTATTATGAGATAATATGTTTTTATAATCCATCTTTAAAACCATAAGTTTCACTAAAACTTAATTAAGATTGTATCTTTCCATGTAACGTTATTTTGATAATACGTTTTCATCATATATTTTGGAGATTATACGTAGTTTATGTTATATTATCCTGACTGTTCTTGTAATGTTCAAAGAATAGCACACAAAGTAGCGATGTATCAATGATAGTGTGGAAAATTGCCAGAAATTTGTATTCTACAATTCCTTTCAAAAATAATGAGAAAATAAGAAAATAATAAGAGAGTAGAACTTCTGACAAGAGCAAAATAAAAAAAAAGTTTTTATATGTACTTTGCTCATAGTTCATGTTACGGACAAATTCCATCAGAATATTTGTCGAGGAGTGTGGGTAATCACGAAGGGAGCAAGCGAGATCCCTATATTTCACGGTAGGAGGAGGGCTGCAAGTGATATAGGGAGAGGGGCATGGCTGTCGGGTTTGTTACACAACACACTAACATCACTATATAGTACAGAAAAATGTAATATATCAATTTGCGTGGCAGTGCCACGTTAGCGAGTAGGAGAACTACGACACGAGTGTGCTGCGACATTCTTATACGCCGATGACACATGCCGAAATTTTCAATATCGCCTTGTATTGTAATTTATGTGAATAAAACTTCCATTTTTGTGTATAAGTTAGCTGGGACCTAAGTTATCAAATAACAAAAATTTTTCCGAAAACTTGGCGTTCTTATTGAATGCGAGCATTCCGTTAAGAAAAAGTGTTAGATTCACTATGCAAAAGTTGTCTCTTACCCTATATAGAGACACAGATATCTTACCTCTTTTTGTCTTCTGTAAAGCAGCTGACAGCTTTGTATGAGAGAAAGTCAGAGGGAAGAGATCAAAGGCAGCGTGCATACCAAGCGTGCACAGCACATACTGCATATAAATACGTGCACATAAACAAGTGAAACGAGCAGACGAGCATAACCAAATGATACGTATAGTAAAACGTACGTAAGAGAGTGTGACATAAGATGATAAACGTTATTTATTAGCAAGAAAAATCTCTTACTTGTGAAAGTCTTACTTTTCTCAAAGTTTGTATTTGGAAATATATGGGGCTACGTCAGGTAAAATAGTCAGAATTTTTTTTCAGTAAAAACAGAAAGTGGGGGGGGAATGTGAGATTAGAAGGGTCTCGTTTTTAAAAAAATGAAAAATTCCCTAGTTTTTTTTTTTTAATGACGCTATTCATAAAAATTTGAAAAAGCAACTTTATGCCCAAATTTGAACGGTAATTCCAGTAATTATTTTTTGTTTGCCAGATTAATTAACCATACAAATAATGGCCGCCATATTGGATTTGTCATTAAGAAATTGTATTATTCAACTTGAGGTTTGTCATCAGCAAACTCTAATCAAGCTTATTACTACGTCTCTAAATATTACAGCTTGAGTTTAGAGCTTTCAATGGGCTTTTTCGACGTTCAGCGCAATTCAGTGCCTTACCTAAAAGTATTACCATTATAAAATAATTTTTTCAAATATGATTTAATAAGCTTTGAAACAGAGAAAAAAATACGACATCTAATCAAAAAATCTTCTATAACTTTCTAACCTCAAAATTAGATGTTTTAGCCGTTTGATAATATTGTTAATCGGTTCATCGGAAAAAAACACTTATAAGGATTTTTTTTCATTTCTATCGGGAAACATATTAAGAAATATGGCGTTCAATTAAAAACATTAATTTTTAATTGCCTATGCAGCTAGCCACGTGACTCTAGGTAGCTTAAATTAGTAGTAAAATCTAGTCATATAATGCAATATCTGCAATATGGGTTGACCAAACAGATTTTCCGACTTTCTTTCTTGGCGGGAAAAACTCGATATATTACTATACTATAGCAACCGTTTCTTTTTGGCCCCCTTTCTCCCCGCCCCCCCCCCCCCTCAGCGCTCTCAAAAGTAGCATACGGCCGCATGCAAAAGTATACCTTTTTTTTTCTGGCTGTTTCCCTATAAGATATTTCAGTAAAACATGTATTTTTATGTATTTTATAATACAAAGTTAGCAATTTTAGTATACATTCTTTTGTTTACAAAAACTTGGGGAATAATTTATTTGTGTTGTTATGAGTTTTAATTATAACAGATGTACGCATGTTTGCATTACTTGTAATTAGAATAATTTTTCTTATAAATTCTTTTATTATGTCCAACTTTTTTCCTAATGCATCCACATAAAATGATGCTATACTATACACAATATAAGACGAAGTATTGTGAGATAAATAATACTTCATTTCGTCATAATTCAAACACTAACATGCTTTTATATATTCTTCCCTAATCATTTTTATTATTTTCTGATATAATTTTTCTCGCGCGATATCATGCATTGAAAAGTAAAAATTTTGGATTTACGTAAATCAGCGTCTTTTTCCATGCTGCATTAAATAACTTTATGTGCAACATAAGACATCGATGTCAAGGCAATATCATTCATACACATATTACAATCACTACATCTTACAATAAATTTTTTTATTCTAATTACATATAATCTTTGTAAACACTTTACTACGACTTCACTGTTCTGCAGCACCTCTACTTGTACTTGATCTTTTTAAACACTATACTACTACCATCGTGTTCTGCAGCACCTCTTTTGTACTTGATCTCCTACTTTTTCCAAAATTGATGACCTATTTGTTATATTTTTTTTTTGTACTTTCTTGGCAATCTTTTGCATTGCGGTAGTCACTACTCTCCGAGGTTATAAACTTTAGAAATAGTCAAGACCATTAGAGTGCACCGATCACCGATTATTTTGAAGCTGTATTTGTTCGCTTATCTCTTGTTAATCTAACGGTAGAAATATTACTAAGTGTGTAGAAAAATTGCCATTCGATGCAACAACGGTAACTTTTTTGGTACCGTGCCAATATTTTTCACGTTTGATTATTGATTACTAATAATTGCTGCGCATACATGTATTTTTACAATTAATCGAGTGGAAAACGACTTATACTCGTATGTCTCGTAGCAGTCGTAATATTTGTATGCGGTGGGCCATCAACCCACTTAAGTTAACAATAACTTTACGTTGCGCATGAATTTCAAGAACGTTCACGTACTTTGCATAGACAATGTAGTTTACCATCGTACAACGGATTTACGATCGGACAATTCGCTGTACAAGCCATCAGTGCTTAAGCCTGAGCAAATACGATGTATGGACTCATTTTAACGCATTCAACTAAAAATTTTGCGTTCTTGATGTGCACAGAATACAAATTAGACACGTCGAAAGGACAAAAAGCATTACGAGATCTTACTCACCGCTTTTCACCTAAACGCTCCTGGTAAGGAATTTAATTTGGCACTACACTTGCAATAAAGAAGACCAGAGAGATCGATTGATTCCATTACTGATGATAGTGCTCGTCGATTTTCTAGCCCCGCGTCGGCATTCAGCAACCTCTATAACGTCAGTAGGTATGTCGACCCTTACTTCCTTATCTCCGTAGACATATAATCTAACCCTCGGACTGAGGATTACACAAGAGATGTATCATGTAAAGTCACACACCCAGGCATGCAAATTCAGAGATACCTACTTTTCAGTCAACGATTGCGATCATTTAAAGTACTAAATAAGATTTTGAATATACAGGATCGCAGTATTTTTTTCTCAGCTTGCTGATAAAATTACCAGAATTGTGAAGAAATATGCATAATTTCAAAAAATAGAAAACAAAAAAGGAAAGCAGCACATCTCGAGAGGTCCACTTTTTTTAAAATTATTTATTCGAAAGATCAGGAATTTAGTGAGCATATAGTGATTTTTACATAGAAATTTTTTCATTATTTAAAAAAAATGGAATTTGTGTTTTTCCAGAGCTGCGGTATAGACGATGGGCTGGGTACAGCCTTAACAGAACTGTTATTTATTTATCCATAAATACAAAATGAACAACACGTTTTGGTCAACTGCATATTAAACATATCTATGATTATAAACCTAATTTTTACAAAAAACATTATTAAAATATAATACTACTAATAATTAGTACAATTTACTGTTTTGTCCATAACATACACCAACGGCAACGTATATGTAAAAACTTTTTTTTTAAATTTTCTCTTGACATATATTTGTGTGTCTTGGTATTTATGAAGCCTTTTGCACATCTTATATGTCACATAAAGTAACAAGTTCTTAAAATTTTAGGAATTGGTATATTTAGAATCGTACAGATAAATGTACTTACACGTTCGTGCGCTGGTGCATCTTCCTGATTCCATATCCATCTTTTTAATTTAACTGTTTCAAAAGGCAATAAATAACAACTTTCAAGTAGAAAAAAAATTCAAAAAATCCAATTAATCTAACGAAGTCAATATGTAGACAAATATTAATAATAAATAATAATATCATGAAATATATGTACAAGAGATGTTTGCTAAAAAGACGCTTTGAAATTATATAGCTGATAATCTAACTTGAATTTGGAAAATACATTCTAAACAAAATGATCTCTCAAAGATAAAACAAATAATTTGTTAACAGACTTATCAGTAAGGATACATGAAGATAACACAAAAATGAAGTAGTAGAGAAAATATATCATAGAAAAGCCAAATTGTGTTTTATTTTAAAATAAAATAAATTATTGCAAGTTAGCTTTAAACATTAAAAAATGCATAACATAAATGACCGATCTGAGTACAAACACACACCCAGTTATGCGAAAAATAAATTGCTGTCAAAAATAATGACATCAGTAATCTTTCTACCATGATGGAGAAAAACATATTGGGACACGAAAAAAAGTTTTAGCTGACTGTAATGTAGTTTAAAAAAATAATTCTGAAGAGTAATAACAGTTGACATTTTTGTTAATACTATTATAATACATGTAAAAAAAAAAACTGTCAGTCAATTGTTAAAAAATGAACATCACATGCGTCGGGTAGTAGGATCTGTAATAACAAGGAACATAAATTGTAGCAACTTGGGACGGATTAATATTCAAATTATAACTCATGACAATCTTTAAAGTAATTGATAGTTACTGTTGTACTAAAATTTATGAAATTAAATGAATAAAAAATTTAGCAAATTTGCACTTCTCAATACATACCAATCATGTCAAGCATAAAAATATACCGTTAACATATGCTGCTAACTACTGTAAACTGTATGAATTTATTCAGTACTTTAAATATATCAACATCTATTGATGTCGTTTACATACTTTAACTGCATTCTTTAAAATCAAAATCGAAGTTGGCATTTACAAAAATAGTCAAAATATCAACAAAGTTTTTATTTGTTAGTCATAATAATTTATCTTTGTAACTGAAGGTTCACAAACTTCTTAACAATTTTTTAATATTTACAACAATCTAAGTGTCTTACAATTCTTAATTTCTTGAATAACAAATTTTTAATGCATTTGTAAATGTATGTATCGAGTTAGTATTAAATAATCTATTTCGATATTCCTTTATATACACATAATAGTTTTTAATCAGTGATTGTTATGATGACAACTACTTAAGTGTCAAAATTTTTGTAAAAAAAAAAAAAAATAAGACAGTCGCGGGACTGTCGGTAAAAGCTATGCTTCTTTGCCATAACAAAAATTTCGAATTAAAAAAAAAATTGATTACATTGATGAAATAAGAATATGTCGAAAACAATTTTTTTCGTAAATAACAAATTTATTTTACTGATATAATTTTTATCAGTAAATACTACGATTGGAATAAAAAATACGTACGTACACAATCATTCATTTTCATTCAGGCGAGTCATCGACTAGTACCATCGTACGTCTGGTTTTCTCTCTCTCTCCCTCGCATTCTCTACGCGTGCATACACGTACATATGCATGATATTAAAAAAAACTCGTGGCTCGTGGTGCCGCTCAACTGTTCGACAGACTCGACTGACTCCCTGACTAGAAAAGTACTACTATACACACATAGTACACGCACACTATCTCCCGATCGAAAATCGAAGTCAGGGGAAAAGCAGATCCAAGCTTAGGGCCCTTGCCCCAACCCTGGTGCGAACTTGGCATCAAGCAATGCCCTGAGTAAGGACAGAACGCGGTGAGGATCAATTTGATTTCCCCAAGCCTGATAATCGATGTATGATATGTAGAATTTAAAAGTTGATAGAATTTGTTAGTCAACTCATTTATTTATCTTTTTGTTGTATCAATAGTTTTGTTGTGGGTACTTAATTAAGTCCGTATAATTACAAAAAATATTAAATTGCTGATGCAGAAATGGCAAAATAAACCTTTGTTCCTTATTGTATATTTTAAACAAATATGATATAGCTCATATATCATGACATTACTTGAACAATACATTGCTTTTTTAAATGTACTCGTACAATCTTTTCCTGTTTAAAAATAATTAAAATACTTGAAAGAGATATTGTGTGTTAAACACAACCTGACGAATTTGCATACAGTGTTACAGTACACTTTAAACGATTCAATTACATTTTACGTAGCAAAGATAAAAGTACACTTGCGACAATAATTATATATTTCATCGCTTATGCTTTTTTATAGCATTGTTTAGCCACCTCGGTCCCATTATTATCATGAACGTATATACAACGATTGACAAATCGTCGTCCGTTGTATCAATACGTATATCCTATGTATGTACAAATATAAATATATTGCACATGATCCGGTGGAAGCTGGGGTAAATCAGGTTCAAGCTGTGTCCTAATCTATGCCCCGTTCTCTCTGAACTCAAGGCCTTGCTTGTTCACCTAGCTTGGACCGAGTGATTTGGCTTTGCAACCTTATTTTTTTTTCAATAGGAATGCGTACACGCCAGCAAGTTTTGTTTACGCTGGTGTTTATTAGTTGTCTTTGAAAGCGAATTTCGGGCCAAATCAGGCGACCCGCGTTAGCCCGAAATTTGCTTGCGAACATACTTCTATGCGAAGGTGTACCTATTGCGCAGCGGCAGCACGGTAGATGGTTTTCTCCGTCTTTCTTTCTGCCCTTCACTCACTTTGCCTCATCTCTCGGCTTGCTTCGGCTTTCCCTGCCCACTCGCTCCCTTCACTCGCCTTTTTGTTCGTCCTCTCTCACTTGCTCTACCTATGGCGCAAGAAATTGGGCAGCGAAGTGGGAGATTTTACTCTACTGTCGTTTTTTCCCATGTTAGGTGCAGCCGCTAGTCCTAGCGTAAGGAGTACAGATTCGAAACTAACTACTTTAAGGCAGCTTTGGTTAATGTAAATAAATAGTACCTCAGAAATAATTTTTACAAACATTGCTGTGTACGGGATTTAACAATTCAAGTGTAAGGATTTAAGTTTGATTTTTGATAAATTTCATTTTTTCCCTAGGAATTCTGAGATCGCTGACTTGTATCGACACTTTATAAGACAATTCTAAATCTCCATTGATTAGGATACCAAAAAAAAAACGTACCCAGAAAAGATTAAATCGAGGATATATTTTTAGAACGAAATGAAATGAAATAGAATGTATACACTAAAACAAAAATCGGGAAATATGAATAACAATTCTCGGTAGCATTATATAAGACTTTAGTTAATTAAACTTATGAATGAAAGATGTATTATATAAGGAAATAATGCAAATGCAAAATTTTCAAGCATCTTCAGAGAAATGTGCACGTATGGTATCAAACTATTATTCTTTGAGTAGATAAGCTGTGGTAGGAGGTGAGCCCGTTCCCCCGTGCTATAGCATGAGCCTTACTCTGACGTTCGTCGATCAAGAGATATAATAGTTGGTTGCTTTGCTACATTATCGGCTGATAGTCTCTGCTAATTATAATTAAAGGCGCTCGAGACGCACTCCTCACCTCCAAAAATATCATGCGTATGCGCTTGCTCTCTCTGTAATGTATTAATTTTTTACGCTAGTATACTCATCTGAGGCAAGCATCAGCGCATTTAGTATACAACTCTCGGCGCAAGTAACACTAAGCCGATTCTGCCTCTCTTATCAATACGTGTATCAAGTGATGTGAGTCACTGGCTTTGCGGACTCTAGTGCTGACAGGCAGTGGTAAATGTTCTTGTGGACGATTGATCGCGGAAAATGTTGTCGAGGCGGGCAAGAGAGAGAGAGTAGGAGAGAGAGGGACAGATGGAGAGAGAAATGGAGAGAGTTCTAAGAATAAGCATACATTTCTTCAAAAAACTAATTTTATTGCATCATCAGTCGTACATCAAAGTACGTATGTAATTTTGTCGTTGCTGTCCTTTCAATAGCCGATTTCTTAAAGCTGGGGCATTCTTCGCTGCACAATGCTCGAAATCCAATGTATGACTTGTGTATTTAAAATCATCCATGCTTTTTTTTTTCTGAGGTGGACATCATGAATATACCTATATTAAAAGTAATTTTTACACTTGCCCATGCGTAGTGGGTTGTATTAATTACTTAAGCTGTATACCTATTCGATAGCACTACTCGTAGCTATTTTGTTTTTTAAAGACCTTTTACATTAATGATATCATCCTCATTGATAATAAATCAAAAAGTTGCTCGTAGGTCCCTGTTAGGACACTTCCCTCAAGCTCCAATGTAGACCATGATAGTTGCATTCTAACCAACGATTTTCACACTTGTTCTTAGATAAGAGCTGTGCCCAAGAATATGGGGGCTTGAAGAGAAACCCTGATGGTGTAGCATTTTCTTGCATAGTATATTCTTAGTAGCATATTCTAGCTTTTGATAACATTCATTCAATCGAAAAGAGTAGTGAAACGGTTCAGGAAAAAATTTACGATGTAACAAAGCTGAAAAAAGTCCAGACTAGGTTTAGAACGAAAGCTGCCATCGCAGAACTGGATAAGGAGTTCCAGATTTTTTACCCCAACAAGTATCAGCTAATCTAGTTAAATAAAAAAGGCTTACAGTGATATGTTAGATTTAATTTCTAAAATCAGGCTGCGTAAACGGTGTAAGTAAATAATTTAGTGTCGCACGACCCAAATAAAGTAGTTTTCTTTTTTAATTAAAATAAATTATATGTTTTTAAAGTTTATTTTTTCTCATTTTGACAAATCCTATCTCTTATTAATTAAGAAAAAAAAATAGGTACAGAACTTGGTGCTAGTTAAGTGGTATCAATATATGCATATGTATTCTACCACATTAATTCTTCTTAACAAGATACATATTTGACAATTGCTTGATTACCACCACCAAGTAGATGTAAATTATATATATTTGGTAAGAGAAAAATTTATTGTAAGAAAAAGTTATATTATTCGTAATTAAATCATCACATTTTATTCTAATTAATATTAAGGGCTTCACAAGAGTCAAGAGTAATCTTGATATTGTATTGTATTGTCTTGAGTTCCAAAAAAATATTCAATACAAGATGCGATTCAAACTTGCAAGACAATATTAATATAGCATTGTCAAGAATATTGTATTGACAATAATTCTTGATTTTTTATACGTAGACGATTCAAATAACTTTCAGAACAAAAAACAATTCTCTAGTCATCTTTATTTCCAGTACTACATGGTAATTTAACAGTAATTAAATACTTATAAATTATGATGAAAATATGTTGCTTACAAACAAATACAGTCAAACAAATACAGTCATAACGTAGTTCTAATACCACTACAAATATAATTTTTTAGAGAACACTTTGACCATGAGTTGACGCACACCAAAACTTTCATAGTTTTGCTTTTCAACGATAATCTTGCATTTGACATAATGAGAGCAGTTTGAGAAAATAAGCGTTCCACGGAAACTGACGAAGCCAGTATACTCAAAATATCACGAGCCATTTTTGATATATTCATGTAAATCTTTTGATGATCTTTCCACCAATTTAAAATATCAACAATGGAATTGCCTCTCGGAGATTCATAATAATTATTCAACCCGTCTCTCCAAGGGTTAAACGATTCACTATTTTTTTTGTATATTGAACTAAAATTCATGAAATCGTCTACATCTTCGTCAGTAGTTTCATTCACGCGCTTATTTTCTAAATTTGCGCAATAAACATTTCTAAATACACTTTCAAATTTTTTCATACTGGATTATTTTAAATCGTTACCCCAACTGGTCTTATCAAAACCTTCTTATCTATGCCTAGGATCCAAAATTGAAGATATACAGTATATCCAGTTACACTTTTGATAGTGCTTAAGTAGTTCACCCCGTCCTGCTTGAAAAGCTAAAAGAAGCATTTCATCTTCATTTGTTCTGTTAGTTTTATTATCCAATTCAAAAGTAATAGACTTAATTTTGTCTATGAACTTATTGAATACAACAACTGTGCTAGGTAATGTGATGTAATTTTCACCACCCAAAAGTATTGATACTTGTTTAAAGTATTTTAAAAAGTTGAGTATTTTTTTCAATACAAACCACTTAGCCTCGGTAATTTTAAAATCTTTCACTTCATCGCAAGTGTCTAAAAAGAACTTTGAAGGAACTCTTGGTTTGAACTTAATCTAACAACGATTACGATGAAAAACTTTCTAACTATGACTACTTAATTTATCAAAGAAATACACGACACATCTTAGGTTTTTTCATATAGATGTTTATATACTTCCGATCTTATCAACAAAAACTTCCATTATAAATAGGTCACTGCTAGCATTGCCAATAAAAGAACTGAAATGATGAGTGATTAACAACTTCAAGCTTGTACCGGGCGTAAAGACATTTGCAAACTGCCCGGAGTAGCACAGCATACGTACTGCTTTGACCAAGCTGTTGCCTCAGGCACGCTTACATAATCATCTATCTTTAACTAATCAGTTTCTTGAGAAAACATATTTGTAATATTTGAATTTCCTATAACCTCCCTGATTCGTCATAGCAGCAAGGGGCCAAATTGTACAGACTATATGTGTTTTCAACAAGTGTGGAGCAAACTTCATACATACACACGAGGATACAATCACATCGTAATACGCATATAAAGGTTTACAGCCTATGTCTCAAGAGTATTCTAGATAAGAGTCTTAAGTGAGAAATACGGAATAGTAGTCACTGAGCTTACATCTTACCCCCATGAGTTAGTTATACGCTTGGAGAAAACGATTAAATCTCTATTCTTACCATCCTCAAAATTGAATAACGATCCTTAGAATGTCTTTAATAATAACCTTAACCATGTGACGTATAGTCATGTAGATACGAATCAGAGAGAAATTTTTCATGATTCAACAATAATTTGTTTATTTATATCTTAGGATTAAGTAAATGTAATTTTATTTTTTTTTTTTTTATTTTTTTTTTTTTTAACTGGATTAATTTGATGCTATACAAATTCTAGTATTATAATATACGAATCCAAAGAAGTCTGACGTAAATTATTTTTTTAATGAACTACTACTACTACAACTACTACCACTAGTACTACTAATACTAGTACTAATAATAATAATAATAATAACACATCGGTATTTACATGGACCATTGTGTTGATAAAAAATTTAACTAAAATTAATAGACAATACCAAGACAATACCAAGACAATACAAGATTCTTCTTAATCAAGACCAAGACACTAGTCATTTTCTCAATATTTTTTAAGAGCAATACAATATTCTTAAAAATACTGGTTTGTCTTGCTCTTGTGCAGCCCTATTATTATTAGTCTCTTATTAATATTATATGTTACTTGAGCGATTGAAACTATCACGAACACGTGATTGTAAACTTACTGATTCAATTATGTTTGTTGAAAGTATAATGTAGAATTTACATCTTTAGCCATGATATAAAACTATCTTAACTCTAGCTTTTCCAACATCTTTGATCCCTTTTATTTTGTTATCAAGAAAATTTGTATCCACTGATGGGTCAAAGATGGTCTAAACACTATTCTCTTCTCTTCGAATACCTTGAAAAATAATATATTATGCATTGTAACTGAAACAATATATGAAAATAATATAGTTTATATAAAAATTTCACCTTCATTTACTGGTCTACCGAATAACATGTAAGGATTGAAGCGATATAATTTTATCCGACACCCAGCGTTGTTAGAACATTAAATTCCATTTGTCTTGAAGGTGATACATATATCCGACGTGTGTGGATTATCGATATCGAGTCGACTGTTAAATTGATTATCGAATTATACTGAGATATGGATGTAACTCGATGATGTTTTTTTTTTAAACATTCCTGCATATGAACTAGACTCTGTTTGTGATTGTTAACCATCGTAGAGTGAAAGTGTTCTTTACAAGATTGACAACTTTTTTTTCCCTCTTTACACATATGCACTATACTTTTCTAAGTTTGTATAGTAACTGAAATATTTTAAAGGGGATGAAATCTGATGATGAAATTTTTTTAATAAAAATATTTCTATGTGCTATTTTTTAATAATAATATGTTTAGTAGTCCACATCTTGGGAGCTTTACTTCTGACGGGAAAACTTCCAATTAAGAAAGATATGATGTTTGAATTGAATCACCTTCATCTTGCTTCTACTGTTCCATAAATGTTCTTAGTTCTGGTAACAGACTGACACCGTACTGTGTGAGGTGATCGTCAACTAGTATCCACACATTTCGTTTGTTGACATAGCCCTCTTGTAAAAACTGTAATATTCTTGGAATGGTACACTGAGTTAAGAACTTTTTATATTCACGTCTAGATGCACTGCGATCTATACTATCTACACGTTATTGCCAACCATCCTCGTACCTCTCAAATTATGGGATTTTATTCCTATGAAATGCTCCTACAATCGTCCAAATTACATTTCGAAGCACACATTCTTCCTCATTGCAAGGAGTAATGAGGAGGACTTGCCTCTCCACGACGCGCATGATGACTGAACTTTTTGATACCAGAGTTAGTATTGAGCAGTATGAGTAGAATACAGCGCAATTTTCGGATGAGAAAGGTGATACCAGAGACAGTCATAACCGAGAGAAGTGTATGTCAAATCAAGCAACGGTTCTTATTACCTACTTAACAGTAGCTTTTCGTTGACAATCAAAACATCCCGAGAAAACGATATGAATTTGAAAGCTATACGTAAACATATCTTGGATGATAAATAAGTAAAAAAATAAATATCTCGAATTAAACCTGCCTATCTTTTTCCTTCCGATACCATGTCATTTTAATATCAGCATTTTTTCGCTTTAACTCGAGATTATCAAGCAATGTAAGTCATGTATTGCTTATTATTCTAGACCATTTGTAAAACAACCTAAGTCAAGAGTTGCAAATTACATCGCATGTTTTGAGCAGAATTAGCTTACATATAATTTATCTCTAGTATTGAAAAGGGCAAACGTAAATTCATGATTTTTTCATAGTAAAAACATCCTGAGTGAGATGGGTCAGAAAGCTATGTAACCAGATCTCGGATGATAATAAAGCAAGTGAAAGAATAGCAACAGCATTACTTCATACAGTTTATAGGAAATAAAAATAGCAGAAATAAATGAGGATGAGTTTAGTTCTCTGAAAGTTTCCTAGCTAGAAAGAAGAAAATCGATACAGTTTACTGTCAATTTTAGGACGGTAAAATTTGAGTCTCTTATATTAAAACAAAGTGTATTTGAAAAAATGGATGAGTAACCGATATTACTTCAAATAAAGAAAAAGTGATTATAACTGCATTTCATATAACTTATCCGAAAGGGAAGCTCTATAAACCAAAGGGTGGTTAATATTCCTGTATAAGTCTAGCACTTAAAAGGAGACTTGTAAAAACTAAAACTAACTCCATAGTTGAAAATAGTTTCAATTCGGTGGAAAAAAAAGTGTCTTGTGGACAATAGTAAGAGTGATATTTTGGACTGTGTAAATTTAGTAAAGAAATATTTATTAGGATTCACTGAATATAATTGAAGCTATTGTATAGGGCAATATTGCATGCAATCACATTTGAATACAAATTAAAGTAGCAACTTATTCATAATAAAACGTAAGGCTAATAGTAAAGACAGTTTAACATCGGTGGTTAAGATAGAATATTTGATTGTAAGACTCGCAGGAAAAAGAATTTGTCTTTGATGAAAGAAAAAACTCATTTGAATTAAAATAATGCAAATGGTGTAATGAGCCGGATTTCTAAGATTATTAACTATAATAAGAAGATCAACCTACTTCAACGAAAAAGGGATAGAACTATACGAAAGTAAGATAAAAAATTATGAGTATTTCACAAATTAACAACTGAAATCTCTGAACTAAGGAAAGAATAAGAAAAAACAGACAAAGAAATTGGCACCATAACACATAAAATGACGAATTTGACGCAAGTGAAGAAAGACAGTCCGAATAGACGAGGGCAGAGGGAAAAAGATAAGATTACTCAAGAAATAAATATTGTGACAAAAGACAATGATTGTGTGAGGTGTTGTTGCGAAAAAAAGTTAGAGCGTCAAACACGATCCTCGGGTGCATGGGAAAAGTGCGCGCGCTGTTTCCGCAGCATGTATGAAGAGTCTAGGCATTTATGTTGCATATGTCAAGATGTTATGGATTCACTAGATTGGCCTGTCTTCCATGATCCTCTAGAAGATTCAAATTCAATGCAAGAAAATATAACGTTATTCCACCGTAATCTTGGATTAACAAGAACTCAATGTGATCCAGTATAAGAATAAAACATCTATGTCAAATTTTATAAATGAATAAAAAGCCGCCAACTTGGACTAAAAACTAACATTTTTAGTTTTGATATTTTTTTGTATTTAAAATGTAGTTTCCAAACAATGCATACATTATGTATTTCTATAAAATTTATAAACTATATGCATACATAAACATTTCATTTTAAAACTAGCTCATATACTACGTATCGACGTACTATAAATTTAGATACTATGCACTTATATATATATATATGTATATGTATATATACAAGTGGGGCTGCACCCCCGGCGTGCTCCGCGCACCAACCGCCATATTTCATTATTTGTATTCTCATGTCTGAATAATAATTAAAATAGTTTATTTTTAAAAACGCATATATGCGTACAAACATAGATAACCAAAGTAATCTCATAAAAATTCGCTTAAAATTCGAATAGTTATAGTCAATACATGAAATTAGTTCACTGATTTATCAAATAATTGTTAATAATTTAATACTGATAATGACTTTAATTGGTATTTAAGGTTAATATTGATTCATATGTATATATATACGATATTTACGCAATCTTCATTATTACAGAAATTGTTGTGAGCCTTTGTTGGTTATCTTTGGTCATTTTAGAATCAATTATCGATTTCAGATTGTAATATGTCATCTTTTTCAAATTCTTTTTTAATATTTATAAATTTGAATTGTTTATTTTATTTTTTTTTTATTTCGTATATGGATTTTTGTAT
>JAPYYV010007261.1:0-19868 GCA_030522625.1 Copidosoma aretas | reverse complement strand
TCAATACTTGCGAGTTCTTTGTTTTCTAAACTCATTGTCAAAGAAGCTATAGGCGCACACAAGTTGGTTTTAATTCGCAAATACACTATTGTCGTTACGTACGAAGAAATGAGCAGTTCTCTTTGTGCCTGTTCGATCAGAACTAAAAGTTAAAGTTGAATTCTACTAGCAGAGCGATGTTATAAAGGTATACTTAGAAAGAAATTTCAAGAAAGAAAATATGTATATTTGAGTACAAATCACAAGTTGTGAGTCATCAAAAACGTGAATCCTCATAACAATCAATGAGAAAATTCGCAATTTTAAAAGAAAACAAAACGTTAGAACCTCTACTTTCATCGATTTTCAGCTCTTACTGTACTTTGAACAACCACGTTATTCAAATCGCAGGTTGTACAAAATGTTCTTGTACAAAGTCCGGTCATTCGGACTTTGTACAAAACACTCCGTACATTTCGCACTTTGTACAAAAATTTCTGTGCATTTCCCAAAGTGCACAGTTTCGGACTTTACACGTAATATATATAATAAGTAGGTACACCTATGCGGTAATGATATCTATGTTGGTTACAGGCTTTGAAACAAAATAGGCTCAATTACAGTAAGATTGAGTAAATATTCGTGGAACACACGAAATTCGCAAATTCTGTGGGCTTCCTGGACCACTATGGTAACTGCTAGGCCGCTAACCCAAGTTGCCGGACGCACTTTTGGAGGTTAGTATATATGCATACGTGTGGATTTTTTTTATAGTTTTATTGCAGTATATTAAAATGCAACTATAATAATGTAATAAAAATCATATAAAATTGTACATAACAATAGTTTATCTACTGACAAATTGCACAGAATATACTTCGCGATTTTCTGTGGTTTTAATAGAATACCATCCTTAAAATTTCGTACATTCTTGATAATTATTTTTGTTCATACAGTATGGGGATTGTAGATCTAAATTTTTTTACTACTGTCACTTTGATACGTCATTCTAATTCCTACAAATCTAATAACAAATTAATTTTTTGCGTCATGTAATATCATAACTAACTGAGTTGAAGACGTAAATTAGAAATATCTTTTTTTTTGGCCGCTATTTATATTGGACAGGGTATCACGTCAGATCTGAGCATTGAGCTCGATTATTAGTCTAATACTAAGCATACCATACGATTTTACATAACACCGATAAAAGTTTTCAAAACTTCGACAATCAATGCAGTTTGAACCCTACAATTTACAGCACAGCACTTAAGAGAACAACGACTTCTGTATATCCCAGGAGCAAAGGTGAGCTTGCCGGGATAATAAAATCTGTATGATCCGAACCTTTTTTGTTCCTGTTGTTTGATGAGAAATTACGTTATGAACTGCAATTTTTTCTGCACGCCTATATCATGATTGAGAGTAATAGAATGAATTTTCTTAGACAAAATCTAAAAATTCTGCGTGTTGACTGTTATCAAGGCTTATTATATCATACATCAAATAGTGCATCAAATGTTTCGCATAATCTTGAACACAAACAAAAAATTGGTAGCCTCTTTGTTTGACCATCAACGTACGCCGGAGGACCTAGATATAAGCAACAACATTACCAAGATGCTATGGCAGCAATGAGAAAATTTGGTGAAGCAAATTTATTTATAACTGTCACTTGTAATCGTAAATGAAAAAAGTTAAACATATTTTGAAAGGTTTTCCAAGACATACAACGCCAAACTACTTTCCTCATAAAACTGTCCAATTATTTCAAAAATAGTTCAAATTAATTTAGATGACATTTTGAAAAATGAGTTTTTCGGTAAAGTTTAATCTTACATAGAATCTTTTATCAGACAATAGAATTTCAAAAAAGAGGCTTGCCTCATGCACACTTGTTGATAACACTGAATAACAGTATTATGCTTTTATCATCGATTGAAATTGATGAATACATTTCTGCTAAAATTCTAGTACAAAAACAAATAATACGGAAATCGGTTATTAAAAACATGCTCAGTGGACCTCATTCTAAAAAAACTCCTATTTTTTATAAAGACAATAATACACGTAAAAAATGATTTCTAATATGATTTCCACCAGAATCAAAAAAGACTAAAAATGATTATCCTGAATATATAAAAAGAAATAATGTTTATGAAAATCATATTTATAGACTAAAAAACAGTACTGTCGAAATACCACTAGATAATTCCATGGTAATACCTTACAATGATTTCTTGTTAATAAACATCATTGCCATATAGATGTAGAATGTTGTGCTTCGATCCAAAGCATGAAGTATATATTTGATTATACTTATATGGGCAGTGATTGAGCATTTTGTAAACATTTTAAAGAAAAAAACGATTAAGAAATACACGATGAAATTTCCTAGGATACCGATGACCGTGACTTAGGTCCAATGGAAGCAGCATGGCGAGTACAAGAATTTCCTCTATGTTAAAGAAGCTATTTAGTCTTCCATTTACTTGTGCATACTGAAAATAAACAAAGAATAATTATTTGTACAAATAAATTGATGAAGCTGTTATTAATTGGAAAACGCCCTTAACAGCTTGGTTTGTCTTACATTAAGAAGATATTTTGCCAACAATATAAGATTTATCAATTTTTCAGAATATTATATGTTGAAAAATCAAACGGAAAATTTGATAATGTGCAAATACATAAAAAAAATGTAGCAATTGGTAGATTAAATATTGTGTCACCAAAAAATCAAGAAAGATTCTATTTAAAACTCATATTGAACAAAGTTATAGAAAAAATATCTTGATGACATGAGAACAATCAATTGTGTAAGGTTTGATAGTTCTTAAGAAACGGCCATAGACATGGGTCTCGTTGATCATGACTCGCATGATTGATAACATTTTTGTAGATACTTGCATAGTTATGTTACCTTTTCAATCAAGATAATTCTTCGCGTGGTTTCTTATGTCAGAAAATGTTGAAGGAGATATAATTTGGAATAAATTTAAAAATTATTTCATTGAAGATTTTACTTGTAACAGTGACGATGAAGCTCTATTACATCTTAATGAAATTTTTAGTAAAGATAACTTATCATGTAGGCACTTTCGACTACCAGAATGTAAATCTTTCATAAAAAAAGTTTTTAAAGAAAATAAATGAGCAAGCTTTTTACAAAATTTTTTTTTCAAACAAATCCAGATCAAAAAGCTATTTTTCAAGAAGTTATCAGTTCTAAAATCCAAATCTTTTTTGTAGATGGTCCTAAAGGATCAGGTAAAACCTTATGTACAAAACGTTAATTTATTTTCTTATCAATTGGTAAAACATTTTTGTCGACAGCATGGACAGGTATAGCTTTTTTTCTCTTCCTAAAGGGATGACAAACTTTAAGACTTTTAAATTACCCTTAGATCTAAGTATATTTAAAACTGTTATTTTAGAACTGCAAAATAATAAAAAGAAATTATATGAGGCCGATGTTATTATTTGGGACGGAGCGTTAATGATACCTAAGAAAGCATTAGAGATTGTTTATCAGACTCTACGTGATTTATTACCGTTTGGTTGTGATTCTTGGTAAAAATTTCCGTCAAACTCTTCCGATAGTAAGAAATGCAAATAAAATTACTATAGGTTAACAAACCTTCAAATTTTCGTATTTGTGGTAACATTTCAAAATTTTAAGATTAAAAATGAATAAGCGTTCAATTGATGAAAAATTGTCTTCGATATTATTAAAAATAGGAGAACGAAAGATAAGTTCTTTTAAAATTACAAAAAAAAAGGAGATCAATTATAATTGTTCAAAATTTTTTAATATTGTTGATGATTCTTCAATAAAAAAGTTTTTTCAACATCACATAATAAATTTACATATTTTTTTAATAATAAAATTTTATGCACCATGAAAGAAAAAACTAACATTATAGTGTTGATCATGCTACCTATAACGGATTAAATTAAACCGATAATAATATATACATTGATTTCGCAATGGACTTTTTGAACTTTATTCTATAAGGTCTCCCAACCCATGAACTTAATTTAAAAGTAAATGTCACTGTAATGTCGATTCTAAATTTATGTATTTCAGATGGTTTTTGTAATGAAACACGACTAATAATAACAAAATTATACAGGGTCATTCAAAAGTACTTAGACAAGCGGTAACCAGCATGCACAGCAATTGATCCTGAGTCCAATAGGGCAAACAAAAAAGTTTTCGGACAACAAGTTTTTAAATAACACCCATTTCAAAATTGTTCGTTTTAGGCCTGTTTAGAACGCTTTTTCGGTAGTGCGAGCTGCTGTACAGCGCAAAAGTTACTAGATAAATAACTGCATAGCTGCTAGCTAATTATGTGTGTATCGGTAAATTAGCTTGGTAGTGAGCTCGTGAGTGGCCAGGAGATGGCGCTAATACATGCGCTTATGAGCTCGAAGAAGCAATGGAGCGCGAACAGTGTGTATTTATGCCGTCATCGTTAGTGTTAATCATAATACTAAGATTAAGTAGACAATAATTGGGTAGTTGTGGGGCACACGTGGGTATTTCCGAATAATGATGGGATACTTGCACGTGACTGGAGGTTATGTGGCGGGTACGCAGTAACTTTAGGTACTTACGGGTACATGATTACTTGCGTGTACTTACAGGAAGTACACACGGACATTCAAGCGTACTTACGAGTACTTGGGGGTACTTACGGATACTTGGTGAAACCTTGAGGTACTTACAGGAATTTAGGGGTACTTTGGGGCCTTATGGGTAGTTGCGGGCACTTTTAGGTACCTGCGGACACTTACGGGTACTTAAGGGTACTTAAGCAAGTACCCGCAAGTGTTTCCACGTGCCCGCAAGTCCCCGCAAGTGCTTGTAAGTACCCCCAAGCACCCTAAGTGCCCGCAAGTACCCCCAAGTACCCTTAAGTGCTCGTAAGTACCCATAAGTACCCAGAAGTGCCTGAAAGTACCCCCAAGTACCCGAAAGTGCCCGAAAATATACCCCATTGCCCGCAAGTATCCGCAAGCACCCCCAAGTGCCCGCAAAGGGATCCAAAGCGTTCCAAACAGGCCTCAAATGAACAATCTTGAAATGGGTCTTATTTAAAAACTAATTGTCCGTAAATTTTTTTTTCTTGCTCTATTGGACTCAGGATTAATTGTTGTACATGCTGGTCATTACTGTTAGAGTACTTTTGAATGACCCTGTTACGTCTAGACGTAACCGATGATGATGTTTCTACAAGTATAACACACCAATGAATCACACGGGAAGGATTAGGACTGGGAGACTCGTTCTTTGTCCCTGCAATGGCAGGCATTTTCGTGTAATGGAACATTTTCAAACAGAACCGCTTGAACTGATACCCGGTCATAGAGCTGTGGCAGTATTTATTATCCAGTCAATATTGTAATTCACTTTATTCATTTTTATACGTCTACATTATTTTGTACTTTTATAATGTCATTTATATTAATTTATAAAATTTTTCATAATTTTCCTTTATTAATTATTATGTAAAATGAATAATACGAGTACAACATTTTTTATACTTTACCTGGCACACCAGATTTTGATTTCTGAGTTATATACATGATGATTTACCAGAAAATTAAGAAAAATGTCCGTACTACAAATGTTCTTTAGCAGCGGCAAAAAAAAATTGCAAGAAAATTTACAATTTTGCTGAAGATACAAATATTTCGAAAGAAACTGCTATAGCGATGCAACACATCCTGTCATCTAGAAACTTTTTTGAAGATTACTTTGATTTAGTATTACTTCCAGTTAATGAATGCAAAGCTAAAGAAGATTACACTGCTCGAGTGTAGGAATTTCTGTAAGTACTGATTAAATCAAAATTGTTAAGCGTTTATCAAGATATATAACCAATAACCTAATTTTTTTTCTAGTCAGTAGCAGATTTTATTTGACGGCGAAAAAAGAAAGAGCATCGTAAAAAATTTACTGCTCAGTTAGGTCAAAACTATCCTTAACTTTCTCGTCTCCTGAAACCGGCTCCAGAAGTAGATCAAGCAGATACCCAATCGCCGGTTCTTGAAATCTCCGTAGGAGCAAGCGCAGATGCTTTGAAGCATGCCCTTGACCTCACCTCTGCTGTTCATCAATTAACACATTGCTGCGGGCGCAGAACAAAATTAAAACTATGCCCAAATGTTTATAATTCGCATGATCATACGTAGGCTTACACGTAAAGCCAAACGTAAGTTATTACGTAAGACCATACATAAGAACTTACGTATGAACGTACGTCTGATTTCCGACCGTATTCCTATGTACGTTCTTACTTAAGTTGTAACGTAAGTTCTTACGTTCGAACTTTGATAAATGCTCTAGAAATTCTAAATAAATCTTTTGTTTATGGTGTAATGATGCGAACGGTTATGTTCAACGCAAGTAGCAATAGAATTGAAAAAAAGAAAAATGCAGAGATGGGTCTTGAACCCGGTAATGTTTAGATTACCAGTCAAGTACCTTACCCACTTGGCCAGAGTGGATCCGATGTGAGTAATGGAATTTTCATCTACATAAAGTGCTTTATATCAGAGATCACATTAACCTCCGAAGTTTTTTTAAAAAGTCCGAGAAGTATTTATCATTGTTATAATACTAGACTACTCTCTTGTGAAAATTACCATATGGAAAAACCATATGGTGAACCATGTGAGAATCCATATGGTAAAACTATATGGTTTTTGTTCCAATTACACATATGGTTTTTTACCCAAAACCATATGGCTTTGTAATGAATTTCTTAGGTTAACGTGAACTCTGAAGTAAAACACTTCATATAGATGAAAATTCCTCTGGTCATATCGGATCCACTCTGGCCAAGTGGGTAAGTTACTTGACTGGTAGTCCAAACATTACCGGGTTCTAGACCCATCAGTGATTTTTTTTTTCAATTCTATTGCTACTTATGTTGAACAGGACCGTTTACATCATTTAATTATAAACAAAAGATTCATATCGAATTATTAAATCTTTTATTAAAGATCGAACGTGAGAACTTACGTTAGAACTTACGTAAGAACTCACATAGGAGTACGATCGAAAATCAAACGTCAGTTCAAACGTAAGTTCTTACGTATAGTCTTATGTAAGAACTTAGGTTTAGCCTTACGTGTGAATTTAGGTATGATCATGCAATATATAATCATTTGGGTGAGCTGCTATTGCGGGTATACACACTAATGTCATTGCTTGTCGATGTTTCAAAGATATTCACAGAATCTAAGGCTATGTAATCGTAAAACACTTCGTATTAGTTCATTGAAATTATTTATTTGAGAAAATTATGTGAAATACCTTTAATTTCTTGACGAAATAGAACGTTATTAACACAATAATAGTATTTTTTCTTATTTTAAACACCGCCGAATGTTTTACACTTATGCATCACTTGGGTGGAACTTGAGAGAAGAAATGTAAATCTTGACATTTTAAACTACAAAATAAAAAAATAAAATTTAAGTTGTCAGTGTTAAAAATTTTGGATTGTCTTTTGGAAAAATTTAGTGGAATAGATAATATTCGTGATTACGTGCGTTAATTTCGATACAAATAACAGTACAACAGTAGCCCCATCGGTTCAGCAGTTATTGAGTCTATTGCAAAAAACCGGCATGATTGCAATATTATTAAAAATTCATAACTTGCGTTCTATTAAATATTTGAACTTAAAATTTTTATCGAATATGTATTTTAAAGCCCGCAATATATAAACAAAATATTAGCAAAATCAACCGTAATTTAAATGAAAAATGTGAAAAAAATGCAAAAAATGGGCCCAATGGAAAAACAGCCATCAAAAAGTTGTTTGTCGAATCGTGCTTTCGTTCGTCAATAGTTGCTGTAAAATATACGTAAAATTGTGCTTCTTACTTTTCAAATGCTATTCTATCTGTATGTTATACATATTAATAATTGTCTTATGCTCCTTATATTTTGGTTATGATGAATTTTATCAAAACGTTTTGTTGCCAAACGTAGAAGAGCACTTGAAAAACAGCGTTTTTTGTAAATCAAATATTTGAATACTTCCACTTAGTTAAGTAGGACGAATGTTTAGAATGCCGTAGAGTCCTTCTTTACAATCAGAAGTGCTTCTAAAACATTACTCTAAGTTGGCTGAAAACTTTTTTATCGCCTTTTTTCCGAAAGACCTTTTTTTACATTTATCAGCTTTTTGCAATTTTTATCAAGTTTATGGCTAATCTTGTTGAAGTTTATTGTACATCGTGGGATCTACGAAAGACACAGTCAATCTAAATTTAAGGCCTTAATATTGAATGTAACGCGAGTTATACATTTGTAATAAACAGAATGTAAGTCACGTATTTTTGCAATTTACTCACAACAAATTACTCGATTCATCGTTCTATTATGCATTTTTTCTGGCTACACATTTTTTTTGTATGATTCAAACTAAAAAACCGTTTTATTTCAATTTTTGACATTTTTTTACAGCCTGATAACGTCAATATACCTATGCTCATACGGTCAATATTAAAGTGAATTCTAGATAAATTTTACAGATTCCATAAAATATTCATAAACTACGGTAAAAATTTACGTATCAAAGAAATCTTATGATACTATAACCGTTGTTTTTACGGTACTGTCATTCATCTCTTAGTATATGCATTTTTTAGAAGTGTTATTATGCACTTAAGCAAAGAGCGAAAAAATATTGCGGTAATATGGCTTCACTCTTTATGGTCGTCGCTACTTGCTCCTTTTGTCGCGACAAATCAGACATAATATATCATATGGAAGGAGATAACCACCACAACAAATTAGTAAAAAAGATGACGAACGATTCAATAGCACCACGACTATCTTTAATTATTCGCTTCAAACAACACCTGCTATCCCGGCTTTCCTGCTCTGTTTTGTATCTATTAAGAATATAATAATTCGATTTTTATGTGTGTAGAACTTTAACACATGATTTTACTATTAAGCTAGGAGTTAGAATGCATGATCTTGGAGATGTTGAGGCTTCGCGAAGAGGGCAGCAAATGCGACCAGTCAGAGATGCACTTCAAGTTAAAGTTCTTCGAAGATTCGCTGTTGAGCCAATACAAAGTGCACGTAGAGCTGCTATTGAAATGGGTTATAATCTTAACATATATACATATATATACACCTATACGATTACTAAAAACACGATTTTTGCAATAAAGCATTATTTAAGTTCTTCTTAAGAGTTATTACTCTTATAGCACTTGACACATTAGGTCATGATAAGTGCTCCGTATAGATATTGTTGAAGATACTTGAATTATCTTCATGAATTTAAAACTAGGTGTAGCTTATTATGTACAAAATAAATGTTAGTATTTACTACCAAACAAGTGAAAATACGTAAAAGATACAAAATAACAAATCGCCCTTCTTCAAGCTTTTTTCTGCTGAGCTACTGTAATTTACATATATATACTTATTTATTTGTAGCAAACAATACCAAATATCGGTAAAATAAAGTAAGGGGTTTTCCATAAACCACTTTGCCATGGTTTAGACCTTTTTTAACGCTATTTTTACTTCTCGTAATCTGACGTAATATTTTCTTGAACATCTTTCTCCCCTCTGAAAGAGATATCGTTTTACATAATTTTTTTGGTGATTTGGTGATTTTTCATTATTAAAAAGAGACATGTAACTGTTTTCATTTTATTAATTGTATGAAAATATTAAAAGGGAGAAATACGTCAGTTATATATTTATTTAATAGTAGAAGTATTAGTAATAGTTTATTTTTAGTAATTCGAATAAAATTCTACTGGCCAATAATTTTGTTCTTCTAAATGTATCGAAATAAGCAAAAGGCAATACCAGCCAGCCATATCAATAATATATTGTCATAAAAGTTCTACAGAAGCTTAATATTACGCTACTTTGTAAGTCAAAATTTAACTTAAAAATAATTAGTATTATAAGCATGAAGAACATACAACTTAGTACGAAAAAAATTGGTAACGATAAGTAAATTTGCTGCTCACTGTTTTACGTTGATAAATGTATTTTTTAGCCTATTACTTTTTGTGAGGTGCATGACAGGTACTACCCTAATTAAAATCCCCATCTAATGTTAAATTGTATGAAAGAAAATTAGTTTCAGCAACCGCCCCTGGCTCAGTCCCCTAGCCTGTTAAACTACGTGTTAAAGTGACACTTTGCACCAGTTCTTTCTTCCAATCGCATGCACTTGGCAAATTAATAAATTATTGTTTTGTATAAATAATAACTTGAGATATTGATATTTATAGAATGCAATAGAGAAACACTTAGACAAATTTTGACTGTCAATTCATACAAACATCCTTATCATGCGCAGCATCATCAAGGGATAATTGAAAATGACTTATAAGATCACCTAAGATTTGCAAGATGGATTTTACTAAGCCAACGTTAGCTCGTAGCGATTCTATTAAAAGAATACTATCTACGGATAAAGCAACGTTTACGAGGAAAGGCACCATAAACCGTTAAAATGTGCGATACTAAGCAGATGAGAGCCCCGGCTGGATGATTGCTAAAGAAAAAGTCTACGAAGCGGCTCGTGTTACGAGAGATGACATAAGCGACGAAATAAGACGAGTTCTTAATACGGTATCACTTCGAATCCTCCAAAACGCTCAAAGATCTATCTAAATCGCGTTGAACTACTTATAAAAAAAAGAGGTGGTCACGTCGAACATTAGTTGTAAGGTTAGTGAATATCATTTCGTAAAATTAATAGATATACTTTTACTACAAAATTAATTTCGACTAATACTTCCCAAAATATACCAAAAAAATATATGCTAATCTTAATACAACTGTTATTGTATTTACAGATTTTACGAAGAGGCTATTTCAGAGCTCTATTTCGCTCCATGTAACTGCAGCCTAACTCGTACACTAGCCTGCAGTTATTTGTTTATTTATTAGCCATTTAAGAGGTATCTAAATTTCTAAATTTGTAAATTTTCCTTCTTTAACTTGGTAAACCTTATCTCGTTTGGCTGCATACACGTTGAATGTATCGACTAATTATTCATTTGTGATGTGCCTAGTATAAACGAAGCATTGTGTTTTTTGATACTGGCTTACTTATATTTAAACATGTGACTTTCGCAGCCCATTATTTTGTTCACGCTACGTAAGACTCCTCACAGTAGCTATTTTTATTAACTTGTGGATCAAATCCAAACTAATGTAAATAAAAATATTCAATATACTTTATTGTATTAGATATTGTTATTATTTCGACTGTCAATAGAATATGTTGTAATTATGAATAATTTAATCAACAACTCACAGATATTTTCTTCATTATTTTTTGTGGCTTTAAAAATCAAGCTGTCAATTTTAAAAAACATCCAGGTTGATTATTATCATTCATAGACAATTTCATTATATCGGTAAAATGGAAGTTTTCTATTAAACAACTTGTAGCACTATTACGAAATAAACAACTCTTATTATCTTGTTGCTTAATTTATAATAGTCATTTAAGATTTCTGTAAATTAACTATAGTCGAAGATATATGATGCAATCGTTTACTCACACCTAAAATAACCTATAACGTTACATATTTCGTGTATAAAAAATAAAATTGGCAAATAATTTTCTACCAAACTATACTTGCACAACTGTTCTGCATTAAATATAATTTGTAATTATAAGAAGTTTCAATGTGTAAATAAAAAAAAATTATTAATGTCTCATAACGTCTCGGTCTCGGCTCAATGTCTCAGAAAATCTCAAGACTTCCATAATTGTCTTTTGTCTCAAGCTTTCTCCGGGACTTCCACAAGTATCAAAGGTCTCGTGCATTTTTATAAGATCACCGAAAATGGTAAAAATATAAAAAAAATTTAAAAATAAAAATTAAAAAAACAAGACATAGTAAAACGTTTTAACTATCAACCAATAGACCAAGTAAGTATTGACCATCTATAAACCCTCCGAATATTTCTCGACCATCAAAACATCATCCGACAAATTCTCGACCATCAACAAACCTTCCGAGCAATTCTCGGTCATCAAAAATCACTACTAGTATAACTCGACCATCAAGAACCCCTCATGGATTTCTCAACCATCGAGAAACCCTCCGAGTAGTTCTCGACCATTAAAAACCCCTCTGACTAATTCTCGATAATCAAGAAACCATCCTAGTAATTATCGGTCATAAAAAATCCCTCCAAGTATTTCTCAACCATTGAAAACCCCTCCAAGTAATTCTTGACCATCGAAATCCAATCGGAGAATTAATCTACTATCGATGACCCTTTCGCGTATAATTTGACCACGGGTAACCCATCCGAGTAATTTTTGACCATTAGAAACCCCTCCAAGTATTTCTCAACCATCAAAAAATCCTTCGACTGATTCTCGACCATCAATAAACACTCCAAATAATTCTCGGACATCAAGCAACTTTCCAAAAGATTGTCAACAATTGAGAAACCCTTCAAGTATTCCTCGACAATTAAAATCGATTATAGTGTTACTTGACTGATGGAAAGGCCTTCGAAAAATTCTAGACTATCGAAAAACCTTCCGACTAATTCTCGACATGGGAAACTTTTCCAAGTATTTTTCGTTTATCGAGAACTACTTCGAGTATTTCTTTACCATCAAAGAGAAATTCTCGACTATCAACAAAGCCTATGAGTAATTCTTGGTCATTAATATTATTTGAACCTTCGTGTATTATTTGACTATCGAAAACCCATCTGAGTATTACTTAACCTTCAAAAGCCGCTATAAGTATTTCTCGACCATCTAAAACACCTTTGAGTAATTCTCAACGATCGAAAACCTCTCTTAATTTTACTTGACTATCAAAAACAGCTTTAAAATATCTTCGATCGTTTATAAACCTTGCAAGTAATTCTTGACCAACGGAAACACCTTCGCATCTTTCTCGACCATCTAAAAACCCTCCGAGTAATTTTCGAACATCAATATCTTTTGAGTATTTCTTGACCGTCGAGAAACATTCCAAAAAATTTTCGACAATAAAAAACACTTTTGAGTAATTCTTGACCATTCAAACCCCCTCTGATAAATTCTTGACCATCGTCAAATCTTCTTAGAAATTCTCGATCATCGAGGAACCCTTTGGGTATTTCTTGACTATTAAATACAACACCAAGTATTACTTGACCATTGATCACCCTCCGAGTATTTCTGGACTACTTTGAAACCCTTCAAATAATCATCAACTTTAAAAAAACCTCTAAGTATTTCTCAAACATCAAGAAACCCTCTGAGTAATTCTTAACCATAGATATTGCCTTCAATGAATTCTTCACCATCGACAACCCTTCCGCGTATTGTTTGACTATGGATAACCCTTCCGCGTATCGTTCGACCATAAATAACTTATACAAGTAATTTTCGACTATCGACAATACCTCTGCGTATTTCTTGACCTTGCAAAAACAACATTAAGTATTTTTTGACCATTAATAACCCTTTCGTTTATTACTTAGACATCTGAGACCACTTCTAGTATTTCTCGACCATCGACAAACCCCCATGAGTCGTTTTTGACCATTGAGAAACCCTTTGAGTAATTCTAGATCATCAAAACCCCCTCCAAAAAATTTATGATCATCGAGAAAAATTCTAAGTCATTTTTGACCATCGAAAAACCCTTTATGTACTTATCGACTATCCAGAAACCCTCTGAGTAATTCTCAACAATATATATTACGTTCAAGTAATTCTCGACTACCGAAAACCCCTCCAAGTATCATTTTACTATCCCGAAACTCTTTGAGTAATTATTGACTATCGATGACCCTTCTAAAATATATTTAACCATCAAAAGATCCTCCAAGAAATTGTTGACTATTAAAAAATATTCTAAATGATTCTCAAAAATCAAAAAATTGTTCATGTAATTCTCGATAATCAAGAAACTCATCAAGTATTTTTGATTATCGAAAAACCCTCTGAGTAATTTTTGACCATTAAAAAACCATGGAAGTATTTCTTGACCATAGAAAACCCCTTTGCCTATTTTTCGACCATCAAGGAATTCCTAGAGTAATTCCTGACCATCAAGAATCTTTCCGAGTATTTTTGACTGTCAAGAAATCCTCCAAGTAATTCTTGACCATCAAACGACCTTTTGAGTTATTTCGACATTATAAAACCCAGCCGCGTATTTTTCGATCATCAAAATCCCCGTAGACTATTGTTGGACCTTTGAGAAACTTTTTGAGTAATTTTTGATTATTAAATAACCCGCGTAGTAATTCTTGACTACTTAGAAACCCTTTAAGTGACTTTCAACCATCTAAAACCCCATGGAGTATTTCTTGAAAATCAATCAATTCTAATAGATCAAGAGACCCTTCAAGTATTCCTTTACCATAAATAACACTCCGAAAAAATTCCGACTATTAAAAATCCCTTTAAGAAATTCTTGACCATCAAAACACATTTTCAATAATTCTTGACCATCAAAGACCCCTCCAAGTAGTTCTCGACCATCAAGAAACCTTCCAAAGATTACGACCATGGAAAATCCCTTAAAGTATTTCTAGACGGTCAAAAATATCTTAAAGTATTATTTGGACATCGTAAATACCTCCGAGCGATTCGCGAACATCGAAAAAACCTCCACGTATTTCTCTAAAATCAATCAACTCTCTTACTAATTGATCATCAACTATCGATATTCCCTTCGAGTAATTCTCGACAATCAAGAAACTGTTAAAGTATTTCTTGACCATTTAAAATCTCTCTAAGTACTTTTTTACCATCGACAGACCCTTCAAGTAATTTTTGATTTTTTTAAAACCCTTAAAGTATGTCCCGAACATCAATATACCATCCAAGTATTTTAAAACCATTAAAGAGAAACTCTGGACTATCAACAAACCATGTGAGTAATTCTTGGTCATTGATATTATTTGACCCTTGGTGTATATTTTGAACATCAAAAACCTCTCTGAGTATTATTTAACCAATCGAAGCCGCTATTAGAATTTCTTAACCATCAAAAACCCTTTTAAGTAATTTTCGACGATCGAAAACCTCTCTAAATGTTTCTTGACTATTACAAACCGCTTTAAGAAATCATCGCCCATCTATAAACAGTCCAATTAATTCTCGACCAACAGAAAACCCTCTACGTCTTTGTCGACCATCTAAAAACCCTCTGAGTGATTTTCGAACATCCAAAACCCTTTAAGTATTTCTCGACCGTCGCAAGACATTCCAAAAAATTTTCAACTATCAAAAACACTTTTAAGTAATTCTTAACCATCAACACCCTCTTTGAGAAATTATTGACCATCGTAAAATCTTCTAAGTAATTTTCGATCATCTAGTAACCCATTAGGTATTTCTTGACTATTAAATACAACACCAAGTATTACTTGACCAACGATAACCCCTCCGAGTATTTTTTGACCATCAAAAAACCCTTTAAGTAATTCTCGACCGTCAAAAAACGCTCCGAGTATTTCTCGACCATCAAAAACTTCTCTGAGTAATTCTTGACCATCACAATCAACTCCGAGTATTTCTCAACGATCGATAACCCTTTCGCGTATTACTTAACCATGGGTATCCCATCTGAGTAATTTTTGACCTATGAAAATCCCTTCGAGTATTTCTTATCCAACGAAAAACTCTTTAAGTCATTTTCGGCCATCGAGAAATACTCTGAATAATTCTTGGACATCAAGCAACCTTCCAAAAGATTCTAAAGCATCGATCACCCCTTCGAGTATTTCTTGACCATCAAAGAAAATTTCCTACTATTAACAATCCTTATAAGTAATTTTCGGCCATTGATATTATTTGACCGTCTGCGTATCATTTGACCAGCAAAAACCACTGTGAGTATTACTTCACCTTCAAAAACCGCTCCAAGTATTTCTTGATCATCTAAAACACGTTTTAGTAATTTTTTACGACTAAAACCTCTTAAAATCTTTTTTGACTAACACACACCGCTTTAAGAAATCTTTGCCCATCCACAAACCTTCTAAGTAATTTTCGACCAACGGAAACACCTCCGCTTTTTTTTCGACTATCTAAAAACCCTTTGAGTGATTTTCCAACATCGAAAACCATTCAAGTATTTCTTCACCATCGAGAAACGTTCCGAAAAATTTTTACCATTAAAAAAAGCTATTAAGTAATTCTCAACCATTAAAACCCCCTCTGAGAAATTCTCGACTATCCGCAATAATGAAGAAAGTGTATGGTTCTCTTTTCTTATATCTGTGCGTACAGTAAAATAATGTAAAACCCTACTGTTAAAGTTTCGAAAACAATTATTTATTTATATAAATAATTTATTATAAATGAATATGAAAAATCAAATATTTAAAAACAAATTATAAAGTAAACAGTGGATAAAAATGTTTATAAAAATAAAAAATAAACCACACTATAAGGGGCAGTAAAAGTCGTAGACTAAAAGAGGTAGCTCGTAGCTAGAGGGGTTCGGTGCTCGGCGCACGTGCGAACGGTCGTGAGTTCAAGTCTTGTGCAAAGCATTGTTTTTCCCTTTTTGGGGGGAAATTTAAATTAACTACTGTTACGCATTTTAGAGAGAGAAAACGGGAATCAAAATTTACTTGCCGTTCGGAACTCACATTCACTTTCGTTACATATTTAAGAGAGAGAGAATCTTAAATCATTGATTTTTTCTTCTGTATAACGCACCTATAGGAATCAACTTTAAAAATTCATTTTACTGAAAAAAAGTTACGATGATCTGTCGTGTCTAGTCATCAAACCGGTATAAGGTTGTAACTTAAAGTATGAGCTATAAAATAAAAAAAAATTAAGCTACATCGGACTGTCCTGTTCATTTTTAAGAATTTATTAGTAAAATAAAGTACAGTATTTGAAACTTAGGTGCTAAAATGGAAAAATAAATGCAAAAAGAAAGAAAGAAAGATACATCAGATACCTAGTACTCGCGCGAAAGAGATTAAGGAAGATATGAGGAATGAAAATAAGAAGCACATTCTACTGTGAATCTACTTAATGTTTATGCATGCATATGTACATACTGCCGGGCTTTACTCTCCCCCCTGGATGCTACGGGCACACGAGACTATCAAAATTCCCTTTAAATATTTTTGGACATTTAAGAAATCTTTTAAGTGATTTTTGATCATCAAAAAACCCGCCCAGTAATTCTTGACCACCAAGAAACTCTCCTAGTGACTTTTAACCATTTTAAAATCCTTGGAGTATTTCTCGAAAATCGATAAATTTTTCGAATATTTCTCAACCAACAATATCCCCTCTTAGTAATTTTTGGAGATTAAAAAATACATTAGGAATTTGTTCACTATTATTAACCCCTCTGAGTGAATACCGACTATTAAAACTCCCTTCGGGAAATTCTCGACCATCAAAAAACATTCTGAGTAATTGTTGAACACCAAAAAAGCTTCTGCATAGTTTTCGACTATTTAAACATAATATTACTAGATCATAAAAAACCCCTTGAAGTATTTCTCGACCATTAATAGCCCATTCAAGTAATTATTGACCATCAAAACCCCCTTCGAGAAATTATCGAACATGGAGAAACTTTCCAAGTAGTTCTTAACTATTTTTAATCTCTCCTAATATTGCTTGACCATTAAAAATGCCTCGGAATATTTTTTGATCATCGATAATCCCTCTAATTATTTATTGACCGTCGAAACTCCCTTTAAGAAATTGTAGAACATGGAAAAACCATTTAAGGAGTTCTCAACCATCAAAAATCCCTCTGAGAAGTTCTTGACCATGAAAAAATCATCTAAGTTTTTTTTTACTATCCAAACCGTCTCCGACAAATTCTCAACCATCGACAAACCATCAAAGTTGTTTTCGACCATTGAAAAATCCTCCGAGTAATTCTAGATCATCAAAACTTTCGAAAAATTGTTGATCATTGACAAATATTCTGAGTCATTCTCGACCATCAAAAATCCCTTTTTGTATTCATCGACCATCAAGAAACCCTCCAAGTAATTCTGGACTATCGAAAACCCTTTAAAGTATCACTCTACCATCGTCAAACTCTCCCAGTACTTCTCGACCATTGATAACCCCTCCAAATTTTATCAAACCATCAAAATACTCTGGAGAATTTCTGGACCATTAAGAAATATTCCAAGAGATTTATGAGCATCGAAAAATCCTCTAACTAATTATTGACTATCAAAAAACCCTTTCGGGAATCGTCGACCGACAAAAACCCCCCAAAGTATTTCTCGATTCTTGACCATAAAAAATCCTACTAAGTTATTGTTGAGCATCGGGATTCCTTCTTAATAATTAGTAAACATCTAAAACCTCTCCATGTATTCCTCGAAAATAAATAAACTCTATAAATGATTCTCAACTATCGATATTTCCCCCGAGTAATTCTCGACTATTAGGAAACTCTTAAAGTATTTCGATCATCGAAAACCCATCAAAGTTTTTTTCAACCATCTAGAAACCTTTTAAGACATTCTACAGCATTAAGTGATCCTTCAAGTATTTCTCGACATTCAAAAAACTCTCTTAAAACATTTCTAACCATCAAAAATCGCTTAGAGTATTGCTCCTAAAATCCTTTTGCGTATGACTCGACCATAGGTAACCCATCCAAATAATTTTTGAGCATTGAAAACCCCTCCAAGTATTTCTTGACCATCGAGAATCCTTTCGAGTAATTCTCGACCATCGAGAAACACTCCGAGTAATTCTCGGACATCAAGCAACCTTTCAAGTGATTGTCATTTATCGAGGAATCCTTAAAGTATTTCTCGATAATTGAATACCCATTTGAGATAACTTGACTTTTGAAACAGCATTAAAAAAAAACTAGACTATCGAAAAACCTTCCAAGTAATTATCGACCATGGGAAACTTCGCCCAGTATTTTTCGTTCATCGAGAACTACTTCGAGTATTTCTTTACCATCAAAGAAACATTCTCGAATATCAACGAAGCCTATGAGTAATTCTTGGTCATTGATATTTTCTGACCCTCCGTTTATTATTTGACTATCGAGAACACATCTGAGTATTACTTAACCTTCAAAAACCGCTATAAGTATTTCTCGACCATCTAAAACACCTTTGAGTAATTCTCGACGATCGGAAACCTCTCTTAATTTTACTCGACTATCAAAAACAGCTTTAGGTTATCTTCGATCGTATATAAACCTTGCAAGTAATTTTGGGCCAACGGAAACACCTTCGCATCTTTCTCGACCATCTAAAAACCCTCCGAGTGATTATCGAACATCAATATCTTTTGAGTATTTCTTGACCGTCGAGAAACATTCCAAAAAATTTTCGACAATCAAAAACACTTTTGAGTAATTCTTGACCATTCAAACCCCCTCTGATAAATTCTTGACCATCGTCAAATCTTCTTAGAAATTCTCGATCGTCGAGGAACCCTTTGAGTATTTCTTGACTATTAAATACAACACCAAGTATTACTTGACCATTGATGACCCTCCGAGTATTTCTGGACTACTTTGAAATCCTTCAAATAATTATCAACTTTAAAAACACCTCTAAGTATTTCTCAAACATCAAGAAACCCTCTGAGTAATTCTTAACCATAGATATTGGCTTCAAGCAATTCTGCACTATCGACAACCCTTCCGCGTATTGTTCGACTATGGATAACCCTTTCGCGTATCGTTCGACCATAAATAACTAACACAAGTAATTTTGGACCATTGACAATCCCTCTGCGTATTTCTTGACCTTAGAGAAACCCTACGAGTATTTGTCGACCATCAAAAACAACATTAAGTATTTTTTGACCATTAATAACCCTTTCGTTTATTACTTAGACATCTGAGACCACTTCTAGTATTTCTCGACCATC
>JAPYYV010007260.1:0-13560 GCA_030522625.1 Copidosoma aretas | reverse complement strand
GTACGCTTTGGCTGAAAGAATAGCGTTTAGAACTTGACTTGATGAGACGAGGGGAATCGCCAAGACCTCGGTGGCGCAAGTGGTAGCGTGCCTTCCCGGCAAGAAGGAGATCCCCGGTTCGACTCCGGGGTCGAGGTGGTTTTTTTCGTCTCATCAATAATTTTAATTTGACTACTCGAATTTACTTGATATGAATATGATAGAAATGCATCAAAATTCGATGTTTATTGAAATAAGGGCTATTATAAAATATAGCGATTTCTATCACGTATGGAGGATTCGCGATGTACGTTGAAAATAATTTGATAGGTAAATGCCATTAGAGTCATTTATATATATGAAGACTATGGATGCTCATATTGCCTGCAGAGAGATAAAGTATTTGTTCTACTTACTGTAGTATTAATGTAATAATTCATTACTTAATCGATGACTTTACAAAAGAAAAACATCATGAAACAACACGTCACGTGACTTTATTTTGAAATATGCCTATTAGTCCATAAAATCAGTACTCCAGAATGTTCGAACACACACAAATCTTATAGATACGCTCAACACTAAAGCATAAATACCTAAAGCTATTGTCACTCAATTTTTATATTCGAAAATGGATATATAATAGTAACACTGAGAGCTAGGGTCGATTAGACTGATATCTTTATACACCAGAGTTATGCTTATAGAAGTAACAGTAGTGTGTACATAAATAAAAGCAGTAATGATTTTTAAGAAGAAAAAAAAGATTTAGGAAAATAAGGGAAAAATTTGCCCACAGAGGCAATGTAGTTTCAGTCAAGATGGCGTTCTTGCGCATACAAAGTACGCATATATATGCTTGTCATGTAGACCAACTATATGATTCCTGTACATGTATATATGTGTACTTCGTATGCACGAAGACGCTATCTTGACTGACCCCTAGTGCGTCTGTGGGCCAAAGCTAGTCTGCGATACATCCTGATTGAGTAATTTTCAATTATTTAATGTGTGACTGTGTCAAATAATGGTAAAAAAATTCGAACATGTGCATATGTTACACATACACATACCGATATGCTGTACATAAATCGTAGGCACCGTTCAATATAGCCACTATAACCAGAACGACAACGCGGCACGTGCTCTCCGGATCCTCCAACGAAATTATACAGTCAAGCGTCATACAGAGCTACCTGCTGCTAGGATCTGGGCCAGCAGCTTTGCGTGAGATTGAAAGAGTGATGTACAAATATCAGTAGGTCTTATACTGTAAAAGAGGTGCATTGCGAAATAGATTTTATGTCTTTCTGTGTATAACACAATAACTTTATACATTTTGTGACGGAATGTGAGGGGCACCGAATAATTGAGATTAAGTCATCAAAAAAATAATAGTACAACTTATTAAATAAAATATTTTGTGTGGGTTCTAGGGGAAGCTAAGGGTTATTGGTTCGGATCTTTTGCAGCATAACCCAATAAAATGTAAGGGCTGTGGCGGAGTTATCAGATTTTGGTCGCTGTACAAATATCCCAATCAAATTTGGGGGCTGTAAGAGAGGGGATTTTCTTAATGGGTCTGGATCATACGATACATAATCCAGAAACAATAAAACGTCCGGGGTCTGTAGCAGAACTATCAAAGTGAAAATTAAAAAAATTTGACGCGATTGAAAAGATGAAAAAATAAGAGAATTTTATTTTATCTCGTCAGAGCGGTGTGTAAGGAGGCTTAATAGGGGAAAAGTGTTCAGGTAGGCTACGAAGGGTTGTGCTTTGTAAAAGATGTATATTTTTTTGGTTTTCTGCAATAAGTGTGACACATCCTGTAAAGTCGGCATCTGTAGTTGTTTTCGTTAGTGTGGAAAGAGAGTTATATCCAGTAAAATTATGAAATACAACAGGTATGTATCTTGACTAATTACAGTGATACTAAATATATTATTTTGAGAATCATTCTCTGATGTTTTCTTTTAAATTGGTTTTGAAGATCCTAACTCTTCATCCTCTACAGGAAGTAAGAATTGGTATAGTGGCGATGCACGTGGTGGTAAGGCAGCATTCTTTCTAATTGGTGCCTCTGCGTACCTATTTTGGGAGAGCAGCTGTCCCAAACCATAGCATAGCTCCATCTTATAGTGGGAGAGTTGCTACGCTACTCAAATAACCTTGCTACAATCTCAAATTTGGAGCGCTGCAGTCCCAAGTTGGGAGCACAGCTCTCCCAAGCACCAGAGTATCTCGCATAAGCCAACAGAGCGCTGGGCTCTGTGTGTTTGGATCAGCTGTCATCTGTTATGGAACAGTACCCACACCAATTCTTTCTCCGTGAAATAATCGTTGGCAGCAAGACCTTCCCAAATATTAGTCTGATGATGATAAAAACCTTGGAATTTTCGGTTGCTCCAGAGACTTTAGGAAAATTTTATCAATAAACCTGCCCAATATTTTATCTACGCCACATTTTCAGATTAGCGAATCCAATAGTGTCCATGACAACAACGAAAAGGATAGAGACTATTCTTCCTCTTTCTTCTCTTCGTAAAGTTATGAATCCGCGTTGGTGGATAGTCGTAATTATCAGTGTTGTAGAAAGCATTTTAAAAAATATCGTTGAAAAGTATCTTATCTGTTGCCTCGAACACTAAATTCCCAGATGATTCCTCTTAAGAAACTTGTAGAGGGGATGGAATGGTTTCCGAAATCGTCTTCATCTAGTACTTATCCAAAATTTCATTATGATATTGCACAACTTAATAACGTTAACAAAGATAGCGTTATCAAACTTAGATCATCTTCATCTGACAAAATTTTCCCCCTGAAATCCTCTTTACTTATGATGCACTTGTAAAATATACCTTTTCTATCAGCTGATTATGAGTAATACATCACTAAAAATAAGTATGTGGTATTTGAACGGTACGTTCCGCTCTCCATATTAAATATGAATATGTTGTGTCTGAGCATAAGCACACGATCAGTTGAGAGCTAATGTAGGAGTAGAAATTAGATCTCCAAGATCTTCATTTTATGCAACAACACATGAGATTTTTCAATCATAAATTTAATTTTGATGAAGTTAAAATTTTGGACCACGAGCCTAACAGACAAAAACGTTTGATTTCAGAAATGTTACACATAAACTCTACATCACACACAATTAATAGAAAAGTAGATACTTTATTTTTGAATAATACTTATAAAACTCTCATATGTGAGTTACGATAACTGCGTATAGATGTATAATTCGTTCGTGCGTATTTTGCTCTGATAACTTTTACCGCTTATACACCTTACCGCTGTGTTTTCAAATGTAACCACGTTAGTCTGCTGCGATCTTATTATTTATAATGTAGTTGCATTATATGGCCCTTCTGGAGGAAGAGCAGCTGGAGCAATAAACGAGAAAGAGAACATTTCCGAAAATGACAATAACGAGGAAATTTTTGAGTACGATGGATTACGTCATCGACTTGCAAGGCTGCAAGAGGTCCTCCGACATTTTTTATCTTGAAGAAAGCAACCGTTAAGGTAGTTTAAGAAGGTGCTACACACATGGCTTACAACTTTCAAGCGTCTTGCAAGTAGTCAAAGGTATCACTTGATGAACGTCGGACAAATGAATGGTTAGAATTCGATTATCATGGTATTCCATTGGATATCGGTTCGATACTTAATAATAAAGATATCTTTACTCTACGGTACTCTTTAAAAAATACGAGGAAAATCTGTGTAAAAGAGTTAGAAAAGAAAAGTCGGTTGCAAGAAATGTTAATGGACATGAGCGTATGAACAGATATTAAATTATTTTACACCAATTTATAATGCTAACAAATTTACTTGTTGCCGAACCATTTACAATATGGTTAATATAGGATGTCTTTCGAATAAAAGCCTAGAAAATGCGAAAACCTTTTGCAGTAATCATTTGTTCAAAATCAATCTAGTTTGAGCAAAGGAAAATGTCATTACTTTAAAAAACTGGCTTATCAATTTTTAATTATTACCATCAACAATATTGTCACTTAAGGATTAAAACATTGTTCACACATATCAATAATTTCATAAAACTATTTTATATAATTTAGATGTGTATTTTTGAATAAATTAGTAAAATAATAGTAAAATAATTAAAGAAGTAGAATGCATGAAAAAAAAATATTATACGATATTGTTTCTCATAAGAGAAAGCGTTGGTTGGAACCTGTACTACTTCTCTCCCTTTTATTGACGTTCATGCATTTTCCATAATAATAATCCAAGGATTTTAAAGATAGAGTTTTTAAAACGTTAACGTAATATCTATAGCATGCTTAGAATATTTATATCAATATAAAAGTAGTTCATTCGATGATTCGTTCTGTACACAGATCTTATTTTTCTAATGATTGTATACTAATCCAACCTAACTAACTGCGCAAGCTTGACTTGTTCTCTAAATTTTTTTTCCATTCTATGCTATAAAGGGCAATAGATTTGTTCGACTATGAGCCTTGGAGCGATCCGATCGCTCCTAAAGCCACATACATAGGTAGAGAAATCAATGGAAGTATGTATCTATGTATAGGACTCTGGGAGCGCTCGGATCGCTCCAAGGCTCACAATATAACGAATCTAATATGAAACAAATATTTCAAATATCGTTACATTTGTAGTTGTTTTACTTCGAAGACACCGTATATTTTCACATCTTTAATCTCCTTAAGCTTTGCACTATTACAATACAGTCTAACTAAAAACGGCTACTTTAACGTCATAATTTCTCTCGGCATAATATTAGGTTTTGCTGGAGACTATTGTAAGATTGTTGTTAATGTAAAACATGAACTCTATAATATATGTTAATTAATGTTCAACCAATTAGGTCCAGAAAACGGATTCAGTACAGTGAGTAATACAAACAAAAAAAGAAAACATTTTTCTTAAACCTACAATTTTACAATATTTTACATAGTTTACATAATTTCACATCCTCACTTCATATTTAACTAATTCTACAGTCTTCTGTCTTATATACCTACTAACAATAATGATCAATTCGTTTTACTTACGACTACAAACATATATCCATTCAACGATTATTACGATTTTGGTACCTCTTTTTCTCATACAAATTATTAATACTATATTTTTGCAATTTTACACGAGTTTACATCCTTTAACATTTCTTGTACATCTAGACCTCCGCTCATTTGACTATATACCTTTTTACTTTTACAATTACACATTCTTTTATTAAATTTTCTAAAAGACCTTCTTTACCCTTACATAATTTGCATAGTCTTTTTTCCCTTTTCAACTAATATCTATTTCCTCCATCAAGATCACCACATCTCACTTTTGCCACGTGACTTATACAAATACCTCTGATTTTCTTACTTAAATACTCTGCTCTTCCTACTCCCATAATATCTTCTTATCTAGGATTATACTTTGAGTCTTTAATTTTGGCTTCCGTTACTTGATTGTCTATATCACACATACGCTCTCTTATCGTATCCTTTGCTAATATGTCTTGTTCTCTCCATAACTCTAATGATTTTTCACTGTACCCCGAATTATTTTAAAATATTTTCCTTTCCTCTTTTAATATCCCTTTTACCTCATTTTCATACGCTTCTTTATAGCACAGTCTCGTGAGCCTGTCCTCCCCCTAGTTGAAATTTTTTTCATTAAACCTTGTTGCTATTTTTCCAAAATTTACCCTTGGCTTTTCTATATCTGTCTCCTTCAGTAAGATGTAACTAGGCGTGCAAAAATCCAACCTTAAACCCCAGCGATAATAGTCCATTTGAATTTTTTCCAAAACTTTAATCTCCCTTCTTCCTAAGATTTCAGCCCCGTAACTCATTGTGCTCCTAACTAGATAATTGAAAAGCATCTGCCTCCTCATAAAATCCTCTTTACATAATATCTCCCCTAACCCCCACACTTTTCTGACCGCAATAGTTCCCTTCCTTTTTAAATCATTTATATGATCTGCAAAGTCCCATTTTTTGTTAAACGTAAATCTTAAATACTTAAAGCTTTTTACTTCCTATATTACCCCTTCTTTAAATATTCATCCTTCTTTATTGATTTTCTCATTACTTATTGTTAAAAACCAATACCTTTGTTTTTTCAAAACTTATACATAAATCCCTGTCTCTGCTGAATTTTCTTAACGTATCTGTCATATCCACTAATGCTTCTTTATTTAAAGCCAATAAAACCTTGTCGTCTGCGTATGCTAGCGACCACAACCTTACCTTATTAATCAAAATTTCTCCCACATTTCTACCTTTTGATACCTTTTCTAATTTAGCAATGTATATGCAAAAGAGCGCTGGACTCAGCAGACATCCCTGTCTTATACCTTTTAAAGTCCAAAATTCATCTGACAGTCCCTCATTATCCCGTATCCTTATCTTTGTCTCAGTGTATAATTATTTAATTATGTCTATTAAATCTTTACTAAATTCTAGTTTACTTATTATTACCCACAATTTTTCCCTATTCACCGTGTCAAATGCTGCTTTAAAATCAACAAATAATGCAAATACTTTATCTTTCCCTTTTTTCATTGCTTCCTATTGCACCACATGATTCAAAATAAAAATATTATCCAAAGTCGATCTACCCTTCCGGAACCTTGCCTGACCCTCTGGTAATATCCTCCTATAATACCCTCTTTTCTTCCATTTCTGATAACAACTTCTCTTTCATAATCTCTGTATACAACTTATAATCTGTAGGGAGCAGAGATATTCCTCTGTAGTTTTTTGGGTCATTTATATCACCCTTTTTACATGAGGAAACTACTACCGCCGTTTTCCAAGCATCTGGAACTCCTTTCCCCATCCATACTTTATTTAGTACCTTCCTAAACTTATCCCTAACTCTTGTCCCAGCGTAAATCCAAGCTTTGTTTGGTAACCCATCGTGACCTGCTGCCTTTTTTCTCTTTAATTTCTCAATTGCCATTTTAACTTTTGCCTTATTTATGCCATCTTTTTTATCCCTAATATCTCGTATGTTATCCCATAAATCTACACATTTTTCACTTTTGCCTCCCAGTAGCTCCCTAAAATGCTCTTCCCATCCGTTCAGACTTATGTGATTAACATCATTCACTCTCCTTTTTCTGAATTTATTGAGACACTTCCATTCATCACTCTCGTACTTAATGTTTCTCAGATCTTCGGCCTGTCTTTCCCTATATTCTCTTTCCTTTTTTCCGCAAATTTCTTTCCATTCTTTCCTAGCCTTTAAATCTTCCTGTTTGTCCCACCGCCCTTGCTGCCACCTTAGTAACAGCCATTTTGCCTTCCTTTTTTTGTTTTTACATTCTATGTCCCACCAACTTTTGAAACCTAATTTATTTCCTTGATTTTTATCTCTTTTTTAACCGTTTCGTGCTTGTTTATATCCCTCCACGACTCCTCTGTTGCCCCTGTACTACTACCTATACTCTCTTCAGTTCCCACCTTGAATAATTCAGTGCTTTCTTTCGTCCACGTAAACACCTTTTATATTCCCCCTCCCCCTAATAAAACTTCTAACGCCATATGGTCCGACTCTATCCTATTACCTACTTTGAAACTCTGTGCAAACTCAAACATTTCCTCATTTGTTAATACATAATCAATCACAGATTTCCCCCTAGCTCCTATATAAGTAAATTCCTCCATATAGTCCCCCTCCATCGAGCCATTCAACAGAAACCGTCTTTTGTTGTTTATCATATCTATAAATCGCTTGCCTTTGTTACTTATCATCTTATCCTGACTACACCTTTCTTCACCCCACTCCTCCATTTTTTCTAAGTTACCGTATCTCACATTACCTATTCTTATATTAAAATCCCCAACTATTATTAATCTATCTTCCTTTGCCAACTCGAAGTTTTCTAAGGATTCTATAGTCCTTACAATATCCTCTCTATTATATATTGAAATAACATTTATCTTTTCCCCTCTAATCCGAATCCCATTTAATTCTGATTTAATTATACCATTCTCAATGACTTCAATCAGCTTACATTTTACACTGTAGGAACACTTTTTCAGCCCTATAATAAAACCCCCTTTTGCGCTCTCTTTTTTGTTATGTTTAACCACGTGCACTGCATCCCATACAAATTCCCTTGACAATTTTTCTTTAAAATTTATCCACCCTATTTCTTCCATCCAGGTTTCGGACAGGCTCACAAAATCTGCACCCTCCACATATTCCCAGAATTCACTATCCTTATGACAAATCCCCGCCACATTCCAAAAAATAATTTTATTAATATGATCACGCTCTATTCCATTTTTTGCCTTATTTCTTAGCTCCTTCTGTTCCTGGCTTAAGCAAAAATCTCATGAGATAGCTCCTCTCCTACCTGACCTCCCCTTTCCCACCTTCTGATACTTTTTTCACCTTCCCCTCCTCTTTTCTCCTGTTCCATTTCTTTTGCGTCCCCCCCTGACTCCACCCCATTTTCACCCTTGTCTGCTTCTGCATATTTTACACCATGACCTTGCAAAATCATATTCTCACTCCATCTATACTAAATACCTTTAAATTTAATCTTACTAAACCCAGCTTTCACCTCCCACCCCTCATCTCTTTGCTTTTTAACCCACCTTGTGATCGGTTCTTGCTTCTTTCTCTCCTTAAAAGACAAATCATTTTCTATATACATAATCGTTCCTTATAACCTGTACTTATTCCTAATAATATACATTTTATCATCGAAGCAAAAAAACTTAACAATTAATACCGGTCCACTTACTCTTCCACTAAAAATTTTTATTTTAATTTTCAAGATATTTTCAAACATATTCTCAACCCACACTTTTAAATTTCCCACCCTCACATTCCCTCCCCTTATACTGATATTATTCGCCCTATCTTCTTTTTCTTGTACCAACCTTTTAACTCGCAAAACGTCCCTATCGGATAATCGGCTCACCGCACTCGTGCCTGACATCCTACTTAGCAGCGAAGATCTTCCGTTGCTGCAGACGCTCGCTGCCTCTCCTACTGACTTCTCGTCATCTGAGTCCTTTTCATGCAATCTAGCCATCCAAGCATCTTCCAGCTTCTTCTCCAGCCTTTCCAATGTGCACGCTGCCTGCAACTTTCTTTCCTTAATATCGATTATCTCTTTCTCCAAACTTAACAGGTTTTGTTTTAACCTCTGTATCTCTTCTGTGTAACTTTGCCTCACTCTCTTAAACTCCTCTCTCCTAAGTCTGCATTTATTTAATTCTTCTTTTAACTCCGCTTGCACTCCTTCTTCAGCCTTTCTGTCCTCCGTTTTTTGAGAGCTATTTTCTTAAAATCCTCTAGATTAGTCTGCTTCCAGCTCACACTCTTTTCTCTCTTTCTCTTAATGTCTTAATGTTAACATCCTTTGTCTTTTCAGATTCTGCCTTTCTCAGTTTCTCCTCTCTTTCCTTTACCTTGTGTTCTGATTGTGAAGGCTTCAATGCGGTTTTCAACTATGCAGCACCATCACGACTTGATTCACGTGCATTTAACATTTTGATCGAGCTCAACTGCTTTGTTGTTGCTTTCCCTTTGTCTTTATCTTTCCTTAGCTTCGGCCCCATCTCAATGACGACGATCAGGCCTTTCTAACCTTCAATTGCACCACACTTTTTCCGGCCTTGTAACCAACTCCTTCTCTTATCAGCCTCCTACCTTATTGCTCAGTACACTTTCCCATGTCTTTATATCTTTTTACCACACTTTATTCGCTTATTAAGCCACAAAACACCAACAAAATGCACACACAGCACGGACACTATTGACGGTACGTCCGTACGCTGCGGCGCCCTTCAGTCGAGTCCAAACATGAACTTATAATTACGAGATCAAGAAATGACTTAAATGCAGTTGTTCAACAAGGAATTCCTGCCGTAGAGGATAATCAGCCAACAACTGATGAAAAGTTTAAGATAGAAACATTGAAGCTTGAATGGCTTATGCTCTGTATTGTTATGTCAGATCCTCATAAAATTTGTCTACTTAATTATCTGAAAGGTTTATATCTATGAATTTTCAAACTTACAAGCCGTACAAATACCCACTCTCAAGCACAACATCGAAACACATCTGGACAGTCAAGACGACCAATGAGTCGGAAAACCACAAAATGTTATTTTAGCCTTCCAAACTAACTGCTAAAATCAGAAAGATGCTACTGCTAGCAAATTCCATCACTGATCTATAAGAAACGTTAAACTACACAAATTCACAATATTATCCTTATGGTTATCTCAATCTCCATGTAACGAAAAATTAATGTGCATTGTTATATCTTATGTTTGCCAATTTTCAGAATTCACATTACGGTTGAGTTCATGCACCTTTGTTTGACAGATATGATTTTATGAGCGTCGCACCCGCGATCATCATTGATTGCTCCGAGTAAAATGCGTCGTTGTAAAATACCTCAGTGAATGTGCGTCTAGAACTTAAATATTATGAAAATTTCCCGCCAACATATCATCAGGCTGAAGCTTGATTCTACAGGATCGCATTGTTGAGTACACTCCGATGAGCCGTGACGTCAAAAAACTTATGTAGAGTGGTGGTGGTGGAGGTAAAAGTACAAAGACTGATGTATAGCGCTGCTAAAATCATTCCTCTTTCAGCCATCATGGAGAAAGACAAGCAGAGCAGAGAAGAAAAACTGAATAAACGACGATGTATAGAGTGGAAAAAATGGACAAAAAACAGGCCCAACAAAAGTAAAAGATAAAAATTGTAAAATCTATATAATTAATTCTTATAAAAAGATATTTATACATTATCTGTTGCATAAGCCAAACATCAGCAAATTTGACCTGAAGTATTGAAAACTTTCTACTAAGGATAATGATAATATAAATGAGAAATCTTGGCTGAAAAATTTAATAGTGAAGTTTTTAACCAATAAGTCACCATTATCTGAACGTTAAGGTTATGAAAACTAAGATGAATGTAAGTCTGATTGTAAGACTATGGTGTTTCTCTTCAAGAAACCATTTTCATGGCAACAACTCTCAGATAACTGAAAAAAAAAAACATTTAGCTGGAACGCAGTTTTCACGGTGTCATTGTGCACGACCAACCAGATTCTCGTCCCAAATAACGCCATGTTGTCAAATTTCCCAATCATAAGGAAAAAAAGAATATTTGAAGAATTTAAATAAATGTCAATTAAAATAATTTAAAAAATAGACATTTTCATCAATAAAATTTATTAAAAAGTAATAACTTTAATTTCCTACCATTTGCAAGGTTGAAATTAGGATTTCTACATGCTTAAGTCAATTTTTGCACTAAATCTTTATCTTTTGGTAATCTGAAATAGCTTGTGTGCATATTTTTCGTGTTGCTATTCCAATTATGACAACTGTTAACTGAACAACTAGGCATATTTTGTGTAAACACTTCTTTACAAGCCAGTTCAAAAGATTAACGCATGTATATATTATACTCACAGCCTTTTATATCCATATAGATTAATATATGGCCGCATTTGAGATGTGCCCCGGACAGGACACAAATTAAACGAGGTTACTGACACACGCTGTATTTTTTGCACCATGTTTTTTATACAACTTTTTCTATATCTATATTTTATCATATTAATAATGAATTATAATTTGAATAATGCTTTTACTTGTTTTCATTTCGAACTTTTTAAGGGTTTAAGGCCGCTAGAATTTGGAATAGTCATTCAAATTTTTAATCTCCAGGTGGCTGATCCAATATGGCAGACAAAAATTTAAAAAGTCCTCGAATTTTAGCAAAAATTCTTACTTGGAAGTTTTAGGGGTCGTTGATCACGATCCTCTTATTACAACGCTCTAATTTAATATTGTAGAACCAATATTGCTAACCAAAATAGGTTTCTGGTTCAATTGCTGGAATAATTGTTTAAAACTTGGTGAAAATGTTCATCCAGGTGTTTCCAGTGTCTCTGATTATAAATAGATGATTATTATATGCAAACAGCAGATCTAGTATCCTAACGTACCCAAGGCGCAATGATTGTCAGCTTACTACAGGTTGAGGTGCAGGGAAAAGTACTATTTCTTTGGCACATAAATATTTTTTTATGAATGCAAAATTGGTATATGGTGATTGCTTTGAGAAGTCTTATTTATTATTGAACTATAATTTGTTGTCTTAACTTTTTTGTGCGATTGATATCGTACTGGTCCCTGGGTCAATAAAATTGTGCTCTCGTAAAAAAGCAGTGAATTATGAATTAAATTCTGATACGCTCTCATATATACATACAAAAGATTCTTTATTTTGTTATTCTCATCATATACAATCATAATTGTTTCTGTTAATTCAAAAGCAAAAAGCTATAGTACATGATGAACGTACAACACAACTAATTAAAGGTTACACTGAAAGCCTTATGTTAGAGTAACAGCATCACAGACTATGTTCTGAAAAATGGAAAATAGAAGTAAACTTTCTCTTCAGATGCTTCGTCACATATACGAAATACTATACCGAGTTAATTTGCATTTCAAAATTAATCTTAAACTCCCGTACTCAACTTGTTCGATTATTAAATATTTCATATATAGAACGTGGCTTCTATACTCGATTTACGAACAGAATTTTTTTTTTAAGCGTGTGTGTGTGCAATTAAATTGCACCCACACATGCATACGCATTTACTCAATACCGAGCAAGTTCAACACTCCCCGTTGAAATTCATACTCGGCGCCTTTATTACAGAGCGCAGAGTGTGAGAGAGGAAAATTTGGAAGATAGGAAAAAAAGGAGAAGAATCGTTTCGTCCACGATCGCTAGGTAGGACTCATCAGTATAGCTCATTAGCGATCTTGCTATATACGAAGACGTCTAATACTTGCACTGATACGCGTACTAACCGCAAAGGCAAGATTGGTATAGCGTGTGAAATTTGGCATTATATTTCAATCGTATGCCAGAAATTAATCAAATTATTCTAAAACTCCCATACTCAACTTGTTCGATTATTCAATATTTCATATATAGAACGCGGCTTCTATACTCGATTTAAGAACAGAATTATTTTTTTAAGGGTGTGTGAGTGTGCAAATAAATTGCACCCACACATGCATACGCATTTACTTCATACCGAGCAAGTTCAACACTCCCCCTTGAAATTCATACTCGGCGCCTCTATTACAGAGCGCAAAATGTAGAAAAGGAAAACAAGTATTAGACGTGTTCGTATATAGCTAGATCGCTAGTGAGCTATACGGATGAGTCCTAGCTAGCGATCGTGGACGAAATGATTCCTCTCCTTTTTTTCCTATCTTCCAAATTTTTCCTTTTCTAAACTCTGCGCCCTGTAATAGAGGCGCTGAGTATGAATTTCAACGGGGAGTGTTGAACTGGCTCGGTATGGAGTAAATTCGTATGCATGTGTGGGTGCAATTTAATTGCACATACACACGCTTAAAAAAATAATTCTGTTCGTAAATTGAGTATAGAAGCCGCGTTCTATACATGAAATATTGAATAATCGAACAAGTTAAGTACGGGAGTTTTAGATTAATTTGATTGATTTCTGGCATACGATTGAAATATAATGCCAAATTTCACACG
>JAPYYV010007259.1:0-16858 GCA_030522625.1 Copidosoma aretas | reverse complement strand
TATATATATATATATATATATGTAAGTCAGTAGCGAGCAGCAGTCGTCGAGAGCTATACAGTTCAGTTCTGTACAGACAGCCGTGGCGCACGCACTCTGTTGTATTCTTGTATTTTTCTCGCTCTGTATAAGTCAGCATCGTCCGTTAAAGTCTCCAGTGTAGTCAAGTCCGTTTGAATAAAGTCTGCCTTATATAATAATCATTTATAAATAAGAAGCCACCGTCTCTTTCATTTCGCGCCCACACATCTCTAGGCAACACATATATCCTATTAAGGTAGTTGATTAGTACCTCACTTTCCCAACGCGCAAATGAGCTGATGTGTGTAAGACGTTTCATGCATGAGTAGAGGAACAAGAAGTACACCCTAAACTGCAGCAGCGTTTTGCTATTCTTATTCTCGTTGTCTGTGAACTTCTTTAAATTCATTGTTTTTCTGATGTTTTTAATTTTTAGATTTTTCGTCGTCATCATTAAGATAGATTTTTTTTTTCAGCCGCAGAATAACCAAGTGATTTTTCCAAATGATGAATCAAATCCAAAAATAGGCAATGGAGAATCTTTTCGCTTTTCCGGTGAAAATCCAGCATGGATTATCGATCGCATCGACTCCGTGAATGAAGCATTAAGCTTTATGCTTTATTGGATCTTCGCGGATTAAGAAAACAAAATGGAATAAAAGAGGTATTCGGCAGAGAAATTTAAACAAATTTCATCTGCATTGAAGGAAAAAATTTTAAAAATACTGTACATGGCACAGATGACATCGATAAAAACGACGATGATATTTCTATTTTGAGGAGTTTGCAGGAAAGTTTGAAAACAACAACGGACAGACAACATAAAATGAGAATTTTGACAATTTTCAGACATTGGTCATGCCAAAAAATTGAACAAAGTTTTCTAACAGCCACTTGCCATATGATCAGCGCTGCTAAAAATGTTGCTGCAGAGAAAGGGATATTAAAAGATCCTAATCCTGAAAATCATCCATCTTTACCTACATCACACGTAAATGTTATTGTCGGCTTTTATCAATCGGATGACAACACCCAATGGATGCTAGGCAAGAAAGATTGCGTAACCATCAAATCGATGGACAAAAAATGCAAACGCAAAAGAGATACTACTATTAAATAATTTGAAAGAGTTATATGAACTGTTTAAACGTCAAACCCAGAAAGAAAATGTAGTTTTTCGAAATTTGCTTCTTTGCGACCAAAAAACTGTGTGGAGCTCAGTGTGTGTTTGCCAAATTTATGAAAATCTCAAGTTACAAGATGGTGCAAATATAAAATCACTCACAGCAGATTCGCAGCAACCAATAACAAAGTATAAAGATTGCTTGGATAGAATGGTATGTAAGGAAAAATCCATTGAAAACATTGTAAAACAATTTGAACATTTGAGGATAAATTCATTGTTAATGTTGAATACAAGCAGTGGATCACGACGAAAAGGGCTACTCTACAAACGCTACAATCTTCGACGGAAGAATTTTTGGAAATATTTAGTAATGGATTACAAAAATCATCAATACATTCGTTTTTAGTGAGAAGTAAAGACAATTTTTAAATGAAAAAAAAAAATCTACAAAAAGATGAATGCCTAGTGATGTGTCCCTTTTCTGAAAACTTTGCTTTTGTTATTCAAAATGCTATTCAGGGTATTCTTTGGAATAACGGCAAAGCAGCAAAACACACACTATCAGTCTATTACAAAGATGACAAGGGTGAATTAAAAACCAAAAGCTTTGTTTCAATTTCTGAATGTTTGTGTTATGATACTGTGGCAGCTCACCATTTTTAGAAATAGCTTGTCGAATTTATAAAAGACAAACCATCGTGGATAAAGAAGACATTTAAGATGGTGCTAGTTGACAATGCAATAATAAGAAAAATTTTATCAATTCGGCTCACCACATAGAAGATTTTCAGATGGCACTTCTTTCCTACCTCACAAGAAAAGGGAACGTGTGACGATATAGGTGGAACATTAAAAAATTAGCTGCAAGTGCGAGTCTTCAAAGAGATCATGACCCGAACCAGAAGCCATTCGAACTTTTCCAATGGGCAACAGAAGCTCTACCGAGCATCACCTGCCGCTGCTCAACTAACGATGTATATGAAAAGGAAAAAAAGCTCTAAAGGAACGTTTTAAAAAGGCTGTAACCATAAAAGGCACATTAAAATACTATTGTATGATTTCTATCCCTCCTCAAAAATTGTAGCAAAGGAATTTTCACTTCATGATAAAAGTAATGAAGTAAATTTTTTCAAGTAAAGATTGGTTGGTTTATAAGAGCTATCCTTAAGTATCTTATCTGATAGTGATATTTGATTAAAATATCAATAAAATTTTCTTATTGCTTGAATAATGTTTATTTATTCAAATATTATTATTGCATTATTATACTGTTCATTTTTCTAATGAATAATATTTTTATCGAAAAAGTATAACAATTATTTATATTACGAACAGATACGATTCGAGGTAAAAAAATGTGGCTTGGATTGTACCTAGCGCATGATGTGACGAGCTGCGCGAGTTCAATTAATTTTCTCCATTGGAAATATTGATCACTCTATCTAATAAAGAAGTATTGCATGTTACAAAGGTGTTCGGTTTGCAAAATAGTTGCCATTTGTCTTGAATAACTTGAAAAAAAAAAAATTTCACGTTCTTTTGTATTTTATTCAACAATTTTGAGGTTATGTGAGGAAATGATTGATACAAAAGTTGTAGATCTGCTAATTATCTACAACTTTTATGTTTAATTTTTTTTCTATAAGCTATAAATTTCGTTGTAACACGGAATAACCGTTATTTTTCACGTGTCGCGCTTAGTCAATTAATATACCTTTGATAAAAGTTATCGCGTTTTCATAAATTTTACAATTGTTTTTTAAGTAAAATTTGACGTTGAATACGATAAAAATGCTAAAACCAAAAGAAATGGGTGTAATCATTGTTAAAAATCGATTTGAAAATTTCAATTATAATAACTATATCAATTATTTTTTTTATTTATTTTTTAAAATTTTTTTTTCTTATAATTCAATTCTTCAGCTAAAAAAGTGTAAGGTAAAACTACCGAAACTGGAACACATGCGAAAAGCTAACTTGTATAACTCTTATTCAACCACTTTAAAATCGTATTTTCATTAAAATTAATGGTGTATGAGACGATTGATACATTCAATTATTCTTTAGAAAAAGATTCGGTCAAAATAATACATATAATTACTTAAAAACCAATTTTTTGTACTAGAGCTAAAAAGTCTTGAAGTGGAACGATGTGTCATCCGCAACTCGTTCCAGTTTAAGCATATAGGTATCATCCATGTACCAAAACTGGAACAGGCAAAAGCACCCTATGCTGACAAGACCGAATATATTTAACATTTTAGGTATATTTAGCATTATATCATTGATAAACTTCGGATTTTTTTAAATAACCACTGCAATAAGCAATACTTAGAAAATTTTTTTTTCATGAATCTATTTGTTGACGATTGATGATACATTTATTTCTCTTGCTGTTCCAGTTTAGGTGTCATTTTTAAAACCGTTCCAGTTTCAGTAGTTTTACCTTAATATGTGAAATTTTTGTAGATCTCAAGAGTTCTGAGCTAGAAATTTTTGAAAATAACTTAAAAATCCAAATATTGTTTTTTTTTTAATTTTGGATCTCTTGTATCAACGAAAATAAGCAAAAAAAATCCCTGGACCCGTATCGCTCATTTTTCGACGTAGAAACTATAAAATAATTTTAGCCGAATCGGTGAAGTGTTGGTCAGAACGTGTTTGATTTGTAAAAGAATCACCCATAGATGTGTGTGTGTGTGTGTGTGTATGTGTTTGTGGGTGCGTGCGCATGTGTGTTTGTTTATTACTCTGTAAATCGGTGAAAAAGACAACAATATACACATACTTACACACGACAATATGTATAGCATTCAGACCACCTGTGTGTATATTAGTTATATTTTACATTAATATAAAAAAGCGAAAATTTCATCGAATCAATTTGTTAAACGAATGAATCTACAATGCAAAAATTTTTGATGCCTGGACACTGGTCTAGAAGTATTTTTTAACGATTTTTCACCCAATAAATTATCAAATTTTGAGGATAGGTGCCAAAAACCTGGAAAAATTGCAAAATAACTTTTTTTTTTTTTTTTTTTTTTTCGAGCATGTTCTGGTCGGAAAGGACTAAAAATAATACTACTATTTGATAGAACGCATAAAAATACACAGAAAATCGTTATTTTAAATTTAGCAGAAACTCATAACGTCAAAAATCACTAAAAACTTCATACATTTTTACTGGTTTAAATTTTAATCCAAATAATTTAAGAAAAAACAATTTTTTCCTAACTTATAAACTTACATTCAGAAATTTTTTCGAAAAAACATGTTTTTTACGATAACAGCGCCTTAGTACCTCCTTGAAAGCTGAAAATTGGCCTCAAGGGATATTATTATATGTTCGCTAAACGACTTTTAAAAAATAAATATCCCGGGTGGGGCAATTTCAACCATCTTAACCCGCTATAACCTTTATGTATGAATTAGTCCCATAATATGGAAATTTAACATGTTGGAAATTTTTTAGTGTTTGTGTTTTTAATTTAGAATTTTATGTAAAATATTATTATTATTGCTCTTAGAATTGATTCGTTGAGTGAACAAAACACATATAAACCGAAAATAGAAGTTTCAAAAAACAAAAGTCTATAGGCTCTCTCTCACATGTGTGGTACGAAGAAAAAGTGATTATAATGAATATAAAAAACTTATCGGATTTTAAAGAAGCCTTTGAAAGAGAGATTATTTTAAAAAGCATAACAGCAGTTGAATAAAAAAAAGTTAGCAGTAACGAAAAAGGCACGGAGCTCCTTCTAAGAAATTGAATTGCTATGTTTTTTCATTTCTAGTAAGTAAATCTTGTAAGATAAAATTTATTAGTTATATCGAAGAAAATTATATTTTAGAATTATATAAGTAGATGACTTTAAGATGGTTTTAACATATCGTTGGCAGAGCTCTTATTAAATATAGGATTCTAAAATACCCTTATTGTTTTTATTAGCTCTAATCTTAAAAAGTTTTTTTTTCTAAATAATTTTATGACTCTTCATTTTCTAAAATAAAATATTTTATAACAACATAGAAAAGTAAATAAACAAATCATTTTAAAAAGCACTTTTCAAAAAAATTCGATTATCTAGAATCGATGATTTACAAGTAAAATTTGTTACAATAAACGTCTTTTGTATAATTTAAAGTAGGTATTTTAGCATATAATTAAAACCCTGTAAGTAATAAATATATATGACCTCTATATAATAAATAGTTATTTTTGTGGGGCATTCTACGCCAACCCTTCAACGCCAACTTCTACAGTCCTAGCGCTTACATAAGTATACTTTTAAATTTTTTAAACATAAATAGAAATTTTTATATGGCGGCTATGGTAACTAAAATATATTTTATAAAAAAAATCAAACGTCTTTTCTAATTAATGGTAGTTGTATCCCTACTACGCTAGTCGAAAGCACATTTGATCCTGAAATTGACAGTGTGGTATGCTTTCTGTCTCTCTCGCACTTGTGTGAAATTTCGACTTTTTTTATCAAAACTTAATATCTCTAGAATGAAAATAGATAGACCGAAAATTTTTTTTCAAGCGTAAAGGTTGGTTGATGTGGAATAAGAAATGATTATACGTAAATGTTTCACGATCTAAACTAACCTCAGAAAATTGCTTGAAACCTCAGAATTTACCGAAAAAAAGTAAGAAATGTGAAAAAAAAAAAAATGACTACGAAAGATGTAAAAGTATTATTTAATAATCGCTTGAGCCGAAATTATCCTTCTTGTATTAAGTGACACCTTTGAATATTAAACGTAACCTATAAGAGGATAGTGGCAAACCAAAAACCATAGAAAGGAGGCTTAGAAAGAGGGGCAAGGAGGCTGGTGGTGTACAAAATGTTAAAAAACAGCAAACTGCGACATTATCTTTGATAGCAAAAGCATAACACAACGATCACTACCAAAAAAGGAAACTCTGTCGCACGTAGCAGAGTCGGAAGACGATAACATCGACAATAAAGCAGCGCAAGAAGAGACGACGCACAGTGGTCGGAAAAGCTTAAAAAAGTCTCAAAATTCGTGCTTCCCTAAAATTTTAACGTTTTTAGGCTCATCGTATACCTAGAATAATTTCCTACAAGAATCCAAGTCCCTTAAACAAGAACATATACGATATGTATATATACATATATATGGGGCATTCCAAGTCAAATATACCAATCAAATAATAGATTTGGTTGAAATCTATGGGAATCGATAGTCCTTCGTAAGAAAACAATACTCTCATTTTTTTAGATTTTTTTACTGACACCAAAGCCGTCAGTGACGGTCACAAAATTGAAATATTTTCTTGGTCCCCATTCTTTCGAATTTTTTGCTAAAATATTGAACAAAAAAAAAAATAAACTGGCAGTTAAGTTTTGTAGGTTTTTTGACATACAATCGTTTAAAAATATTTATAAACGATTTGAGATTATGTTACACCTTTTTTTTGAGGTTTGAGATTTAAAAAATTTTCTTAGCAAAGTATGACACGTTTTTTTTCAATTTTTTGTATTTTCTAAACTTTATAAAAAATTTGACTTCCATGATTTTTTACGTAGTGGGCTTGGAACGGGAACAGGCGCTAGGTGACACTGAACATTATGGTCACCAAATTTGATGCTTTCTCGCTTGGGTTTCAAAGTTTTGCAATGAGATAATAATTTTATTGGAATTGATAGAAGTATCCGATGATGAATGTGTAGTTGAACTTTCGGAATTTAAAATGGCTGATCCAATATGGCGGACCATTTTTTAAAAAATTCAAAAATAATTCTAAAAAAAATTCTATCGTATTTCTTATCAAATTCTGAGTAAAAATTGTATCGGGTACTTTTTTGATTAAATGCATGTATTTAAAGCAAAAAATTTATGAAAGTTTAATTATCCGACTTTACGTAAGATTTCACATTTTGTCCATTCATAAATCCGTAGGAATGATGATAAAACGTTTCAATTCGTGCAATTAACTTTGTAGTCCGCCCATAACGAAATTTGTGTTAGATCATCTAAAATCAACATGGCAGATTCAATATGGCCGACGGTTAGTTATTTTTTGGAACTTATAAGCCAATATGAGCCAGTCTTACTATGCTGTAGTAATCTCTTAAGCTTATACAATTTTGAGTGAGCTTCTCTTCCGACAGCTCATGAGAATGGACCCTGTGACGGTCTGAGAGCTACAGTTAAACATAGTGCTGTTCGAGCCAGCTTACAATCAAAAACATTGACATCAACAACATTGGAGTTGTTCAAATAATTAAACACTACACATAGACTGCCGAGCATACATTTCACATACTCTTAGATTAAAAAGTATGAATTACACAGAAGAAAATTAAACAGCCAGTTTAACTCCAGCAACCGAATAAAATCCTTGCAAAATAAGCATTGTCTCATCAGCTTAGAAAACGGATTTGTGCGAGCAAAAAAATACTCTGAATGAACAAGTTATAAAGATTTTAAAATTCTTTGAAAGATATTAATACCATTTTTAAATAGCAACTTTATATTCCTGAAAAGTAATCGGTTTTAATGTCTATGCGCAATATAAAATAAATTAAATATCTAAAAAATAAATATATTAATTAACTGTGCTCCCAGTCATTAAAACAACTAACCGTCAGCCATATTAAATCCACCATGCTGATTTTAAATGATCTAACACAAATGTTGTTATCGGCGGACTACAAAGTTAATTGCACGAATTGAAACGTTTTATAATAATTCTTACGGATTGATAAATAGACAAAAAATGAAATCTTACGTGAATTCGTAAAATTGAACTTTCATGAATTTTTCGCTCTGAATAAATGCATTTAATTGACAAAGTACCAGACACAATTATCACTTAGAATTCGATGAAAAATGCGATACAATTTTTCCTAGATTTATTTTCAATATTTTCAAAAACTGTCCGTAATATTCGATCAGCCTTTTTGAATTCCGAAAGTTCAAGTACAGACTTATCATCAGCGACCTCTATAAATTCCAATAATTTAATAATCGCACTGCAAAACTTTGAAACCCAAGCGAGAAAGCATAAAATTTGGTAACCATAATGTTCAGTGCCACCTAGCGCCTGTTCCCGTTCCAAGCCCACTACGTTAAAAATCATGAAAGTAACATTTTTTATAAAGTTAAGAAAAATAAACTTGAAAAAAAAACTTGTCATACTTTGCTAAAAAAAGAATTTAAATTTAAAAACTCAAAAAAAACCCTGGCCCGTAGTAGCAGTAACAACTTGAGCGAGCACACGCTATACAAGAAGCAGTCAGTAGGCAGGGCCATTTACAACACGCGTACGTCCTACAGCAACAGATCGGCTCTCACTATGGTACTACAATAGTCCCACAATAGCCGGCCGTTTTGACTACAGTGATGTAGAGCTAATAAGCTTCTACATGTGGCAGGCACGACGGATCACAGTGTTTTCGGTGTAGGGACATCTGTTACAAAACATGGTGCTGACGGTGCAGCGCAGTCACTGACGTTGTCGGAACTAATAGATTCATAGCGGCCAATTCAGCTAATCAATGACCGCCGCTGCCAATGTCGCTGCCACCGACCATCTTTGCCCTGTAAAAACGCTCGCCGGGGCTGTATTTTATATACATTAAAACTAAGCCAAAAGATTGCGCAGTGCGCTGTGTACACTGTGCACAGTCTACTGTAAATATCACACTTTAGTCTCTCTATAGTGTCCCATATTCATGTGTCCTCTTTCTCCAGCGCACTGCCCACTCGCGCTTTCTTCCCGCAAAAACGTGTCAGCTTTACATACTTTTATGAAATTCCAAGAAAAATAGTATAAGAGCATTCTCGCAACTGCGATAAAGTTTATACTTGCATATTGAGACAAGTTTCAAATAACACGAGAACTTATAACTGATAAGCACATTCTTGTTAATATGGTAAAGCTTGTACATGCATGTTTCAACTAGTTTTATATCATGTAACGCGAGAATTCGTTCTCGATAAGCCAGCGGTCTATGACAGCTTATTTCTCGACGACGATTGGTCTTGACTACCATCATCTCCACTACTACAACAATTCGCGATATTCGTCTCATTAAATCAGGAGCAGCTTAAATGCGAGCGTCGGTGTTTGCTTAATCGTCGAACCGTGGATACAATTAGACTACAAAATACAGACAAATGAATAAAAAGTATCGGAGGAGGAAATTTAAAACCTAGTACGCATAAAGCAATATCATCGAAAACTACTCCCTCAGATTTTTTGCAAAGATAATGGCTTAAATAAGTAATTAAGCAAGGAAGTGATAATTGGAATTAAATACAAAAAATTGTGTCAAAGTGTTTGGGAACCAATCGTTCTCCTGCTTGGTTTGGATTTTAAGGGCATAGCTTTTGATGTGGCTGATCAAAATGGTTTCAAATCAACGTTTGAGGACACTGATAAGTACTTAACGTAAGAGGATACGAATTTAGACAACATTAAAATCTATGGTGCTGATTGGACCTTGACATTTACAATCAGTTACATTGAAATTTAGAAAAATAAGAGACCAACTACGAGTGAAGGTGTTTCAAAACGGTATGGTCATAGTTTTTTTGCATAGTTGGCTGAGAGTTTTTCCACATTTATGTGATACACGCACACACACACACACACACACACACACACACACACACACACACTCTCACACACACACACATACACACACACAACCTATACATACGCGAATTTGTTGCGCGACCCATACACATAAGCGGTACTCTGGGCATGTACACACACGCGCGCGATATACACAGGTAACACTCTAGGTGTGATGAAGTAAGTCCCGACTGATGTTGCTCCGATCATAACTTCACTGAAAAATATTATGAATAATCTTTAGCTTTATATACGCTTTTACGCCGCTATGACGACAATTAAAAGAGAGGGGAGAAACTTTTTGTAGTAGAGAACGTGAATGGAATTTCATAACGGTTTGATGGTAAATCTCTAACAAAAATATTAAGAAATCAGAGTTGTCTGAATATCTTGTTTACTAAGAGTGGCATGTCAAAACGTGCCAAAACTGTTCATATATTAACTGAGCCTAGATATGCAATATGGTAAGAGTGTATTTGGTTTAAAACTTATTGGAATACGCTTACACGATTAGGTCCAACAAATTAACTGTGTCAAGTTTGATTGTGTCCATTTTCTGTTAGGCGACAGTGCCTCACCGATGTTTTACTTTTTTAGTTGTTGTTTTTGTAGTAGTATTAAACGTAGTAATATACGACAATATATACTATTTTACTTGAAACAAAATTCACTCTCATCGTCCGTACATTGCAAAGCAATAATATACCCCTGATGCTACACTCTTTTAGTCGATCTGGTATATCATGAAAAAAACATACTTTGATAAATGTATCTACGTCTCTACCCCTATCACGACTATGACCGTGCTAGAAGCATAAGATACTCGTCCTCAGGCCCAGGGACCGCCCCACAGTGGGAACAAAAGCCCTTTTTTTGTTTGAAGAAATTCGATTGAGTTTTGAGGTTAGGTTACGTTGTATACAGTGCAAAGGTTTGTATTTTTACTAGAGAACCTTAAAAATCTGTTGTTTACTGTACCTTAATTATGGCGTATAAAAAAAAATTCTGGTATATTGTATTACCGTGATACAGCAATTCTTCATTTTTTTTGAGGTAATGTTTCAAGTATATAAAAAAGTGGCAGTGAGGCAGTATAGCCTGGTCCTCTCCGAGTAATTTAAAAAAAATGATCGTGATATCTCAAAAAATGTGCTGTCGGCAGATTTTTGTCCAAAAAAAAAGGCTTTTTTTCCCACTGTGCGCCCTGGAAAGATGCACAGTTGTGACGAAAACTACTATCCCTACCTCAGGTCTTTTTGGAACCCTGGTGCACCCTCGGTAGGAAAAATAGCATTGGTAACTTGATCGTAAAGGCTTCATTACGAACCTCGTTACGTTCCTCGCCTACGACTCGTTCCGTAAATCTGTCAGTTTACAAATTAAAGCCTTTCCGATCTCATACGAAAACTACTATTTCTATGAATTACCTTATATTGTTTACATAGATATTGTCAATTGTAAAAAATGTACTTAGCAGAGCAAATAACTTTGTTACTAGAATTGATTTTTTTAAACTTAGTCAACTCTTCTAACATGAACTCATGACTTCGCTGACGTACTTATGGAAATATGGAATCGTTAAAAAGTTTCATCATTTGATTCTAGACAGAGAAGTAAAAACTTATAAATAATTAAAAATAAACTACAATGGTTTTAGTGCATAAGCACTCGATCTGTTGAGAGATTCTGAGGGAGTGGAATGAAAAACTCCCAGATGTTCACGATGTTTAGCAACGTTTCGTTTGTCTTAACGCCAACCTCGTTGGGCTCACTTTATTAAAACAAAAACTACATTACATAAAATGGATGTACAAAAATCTACGCACACTGTTACGCCAATTATTTAAAAGTTATATAGATATAAAATGTATAAATAAAAAAGCGAAACAGTTAAACAAGTAAAATTCATTAAAACTAAAAGAGATTAAACACAACGAATAGAATACAAATAATAACGACTTACGGTCTGTCGTCGTGACGATACAACAATAGACTGACGCAGAATATACATAACGAAAACAATAGCTGTGTGATTTCGAAGAATTGAGAGCAAAACGTATATAATTTGAACGTACCCATTATTATTGCTTCAACACATACATAAGCGGTTTGTAAATATTGTTAAGGGCTTGAGAGTCATCTTTTGATATTAATCTTTTTTGTTTATTGGATTCAATGTCTATAATTTTGGCGTCTTGAAAATTAAAAGTGTGGTTGAATTCTTTAATGTGTGTGTTGACCACTAGTTCTTCATTTTTACTGTTCTTATGTTCATTCATTTTTTTTAAACGTTCTTTTAGATTCTCCGACGTATTTGGCAGGGCGATGATTACATTTAATTAGGAGTTTTCCATTCCACTCCCTTACCAGCTCTCAACAGATCGAGTGCTTATGCACTAAACCCATTGTACGTATTCAATATGGAGAGCAGGATCGATAGTTCGACTAACACTAGTAAAATTAAAAATAAAGTTATTCACATTAAAAATGTCTGCAATTAAAGTCACTAAAGTCGTGAGTCATTGTTAAAAGAACATAAACCGTGGGAGATCAAAATGAGAAAAAAAATTTCGTCTATCACGCAAAGTGAATTTACGTACAGTCGACAATAGAATTCTAAATTGTAGACTATAAGAGATGAAAAAATATCTTTAAATATACTAAATATTATGCTTAGGTATCGGCTTTGTTAATTTTTCAAATAATTTTAAATAATGGCTGTTTATAATCATCGGCCATCTTCGAATGCATCTTCTGAAGGAGAGTCTTTCACGTATATATATAGCCTTATAGGGCGCTTATGACCGAGTTCCCTGTATCTCATTAGAACTCAAAGAAAACGAGATAAAAATAAGATACAAAGATTTACGGTCCCATTTTCTCCAAATTTTAACGAATTATGTACGTTACTTCTGACAAATTGTAACTTTAAAATTATATATCAAAACGATAAGTGTGTCATATAAGTCTAAGATTCCGAAATCAGAAATGTTGAATGGTTCATTAACCATTGAATATTGTTACTTCCCAAGTGTGGATCGCAACGTTGAAAACTTATCATCGTACAAACAGTTCAGTGAACAAGCATTACTGGTCGTGACGCTGCAACACATACATTCGATCATTGTTTTGTTAATTATAACTTTTTGTGAATATTTAATTTTAAAACTTTTACATTAAATTTTGAAGGCAAACTTTTATCCAATACGGTATTGATTTTTAATTCGTTGCACGTTTTGTATCAACAAGTAATCGATTTTTAGTTTTTAATTTTTTTTAATCAAACAAGAACATTAATAAAATATGAAAATAAATGTAGCAAACTATAGAATTTAAGGAATGACACTTGACTTATTTGGTGTAATCAAATGGGTAAACATGGAGTTCTGGCAAGTAAAACTTAACTTGGTGATAAGTATAAAAAAAAAATACTTTTGACAAAAGACAACCTATTGCAAGTAAGAACGGTCATTAAGATGGTTTTTATTGTAACTTTTTCAGATATGTGGCCGTCAAGTTGTAAGGAACGCGGAAAGGTTGTAATGTAAAAAAATTATGTAAAAGACTTCCAACATGTCATAAAGTTTGTAAAAAAAAATTAAAATTCCCAAAGAGAACACAAGTCCTAATTATGAGTCAAAAGTGTCTATTGACCAACCATCTTGTATGCGTTGAGATATGTCTATTGATTGGAAAAACTTTAAATCAACCAAATATAGATAAAAATAGACCTATCACATTAAAGTAAGTAAATATATGAATTAAAAATACTGTACCGTGGAGTATATTTAGTAGACAGGGGGTCAGTTCTATACAGACCGATTATTAAGTAACTGTAATGAACTGATAACCACTTTTTCTGATGACCTTTGCATATTTAAAGTGACGTTTAATTCGTACTCGCTTTTTCGATAGTTTTAAGTCCATTATCAATATACACGTGATAACAGGCAGAAGTATCAAAGACTAATGTTAAATCTGTGTACTACATAAATTATTGTTACCCACTTTCATTGTGGTGTCCACTTTCTGGAATGCTTCTTTGCCCTTGTTTTCTTGACACCCCATGATCATACCAATGAAAATAGAAAAAAAGAATATCCTTTACATGTCTTCAGGCATGTGTTAAGATTATACTCTGTTTTGTACAAAAAAGAGGGTATTCTATTATTGTTTTAGCTTGACTTGGCAGGATCTGCCGCAGAATACGTATAGTTGCGCCGCTCAAATAAACAAAAATCGCATTGTTGTGACAGTGTCAGGGTTCAGCATACACCGATTGCATGTTTTGCAACAGACCGAGTGCAGTGACGTCACAGCAATACAGCGAACGTAAAACGATTCCATTATGACATCAAAAGATATCGTAATAGTGTAACTTTGCCTTATCTGCATACACAATAGTAACGACAAAAGTCCTACCTAATTTCCGCGAACATATTTTAACTATTTATACCTTTGCTGTACCTTATTTAGTAATATCAGAAAAATAAGATTAATTACTTTGAATTTAAAAACGGCAAAGATTAATGCATTAAAATAGTACTTATTCTAGAGTATGTAAGCCCTATAAATGTACACTAGCCGTAGCTTAATTTGTTAAGCCCGAAGTTTGAAATCCTCTAGAGGTTATGGTATAAAAACAGTTAATAGAAATTCATGTTTAAATTCTCCGCGTAACGAATTAAGCTACGGCTAGTGTGCGATTTGCTGTAATCCGCAAACAAACCTGACCGGAAGTACAAACATGGCAACGTTGCATGAAGGTTAATTATGGTTGCCTGCTATTAGTACATATGAAAGGCCATGAACCCGGCACTGATAGCAAACAACTAAGTACATGCAACGTTGCCACATGCAGTGCCAAATATGTTAAAACTAATTAAGATCAAGCTGGAGCATCTACCGGACCATGTATAACATCCAACGTATGATTCGGCATTTTTTAAACGTTTTTTTTCTCTGCCACTGCCCATTACAATAGCGACTGTACTAAGTTAAGTATTGAATCGGTTGCCTATCATTAGAGCTTCTACGTATCTCATAATGTGTAAAATAAGACGAAATATAGCGCGAATGTCGATTAGAATACTTCTGAGGGGGTATTATGTAACTTATCTTGCTCATCCTTTGAAATCTGGACAAACCCAGGAATGAGTTTGTCCAGATTCAAGTAGTAGCAAAAAACGATACGGAAAACCACCCTTGGCTGCTGGGGTGGTAACTATTCTGTATCTTTGCCTTGCTTCTGATTATTGAAGTGAACAAACCACTTGTTTTCTTGAAGATGCCATGATATACTTTTAAAAGAAAATTTGGTTTGTCCAGATTCTGGGAATTCAATTAAGCAAATATATGCAAAACCACTCCTGCAGTTTTCAAAATTCTGCAGTCAATTATAATACAATCCTCATCCGAAATTTTCACTGACAGAACTGTCAGGAAGAGTATTCTGTAACTAAGGAATCGAAAACATGTATTCCTATCTGAAAGGCATTTTATGGCATCTTTCAGATGGAAATAGGTTCGTCAAAATTTTAAAGGATAAGCAAGAACGGAATAGTATTCCTTATTACGACAATGACGCTTTCTACCATCTTACCATATAATCCATGTATGAAAAGACTCTTTTATGTCAGTAAAATGCGTGCGCATTTGCTGGCAAGAATCAGCTGTGTACGTATTTGGCGGCCGTGTGCCATCACTGCTGACTCGCCGATCCATACGGAAGCCAGAGAAAGTAGATCTCTTTTCAGTGTTATCAGTGTGTTCAATCATAACTAACATACTTTTCTCTAAAAATGTATCAACAATTATGAATATGTAAGTAATACCTTGAATCACTGTAGGAAATAAAACCACCAAAGACAACCAAAAAGTTGTTCCAAAAAAAATTCAGACCAAATCAGCTGTTCGAAACGAAAGTAAGTTAAATTGAATATATCTTAATCTATTTTAATTACTGTGTACCCAGTTCTATATTATTCTTTAAATTACAGACACTGCTCCACTCTTAAAAAAAAAGTCTGCTGAAGAAAAAATAGATTAAGATTTAGCTATCTCGACACGTGTCAACAATGACAATGGTGCCCTGACTAATGCACACCAAAGAACGTCGCAGGGTGGGCCTTATCAGATTACAGGTCCCACTCCTGCCATTGCTACACCAACTCATCCAAATATGATTCTCAGATACGCGCAAAACCTACTGCAGTAACAGCTTCTAATCTTAAAGTCCCTATTCAGAGTGGCCAGGCAATTGAAAACAATATAATTAATACCAGTATAATCTATTATCTACGAAATGCTGGTCTTCATATTCCTGGTAAGTACCATGTCAAATTTCTTATTATTATGTAAAATTCTATGTAGTTGCCTGAAATAAAATTGATTCATATTTTAATAACATATTGTATTTTTTAGACGTAACCCGTTTCAACCAAGATTCCGTACAGGCAATAGGAGCAATGGGATCTGTGATCTATTTGAGCCAAGAACCTAATCAACAACTACTGACAGATCACATGTTACTTTTGTGATACTGTGCTTGGCAAAGAATAATTAAGTTTATTATTGAGGGACAAGCTGAAGAAGGTAAGGAAATTTATCTTGTTTAATTTGTGCAAAATTCATAGCGTACTAAAATGTTTGTTTTCTTTATTACAGCGAACTCTTGATCAGGACGTTTATTGCAACTACCAATGTGACTGTTGGTCGAGGAAGGACTTCGCAGATCTTACAACAAAGTAAGCCAGACAGCAAAATTAAAGATTATTTTAAGTATGCGTCAACTCAAACCTTTTATAAATTTTTCTTTATGAGTTTATTTCAAACAGTAAGAAGTTTAAATACAATTCTGTTCAAAAAAACTTCTGTACTTTTCTAAATCTTTCTAAACATAAATATGTAATTGTGTGCTAGAATATAAAAATACTGCCATGAGATTTAAAATTTTGTACAGAGTTATTAGTTACCCAAACAAAATCATGTATCAAATTTAGAGTCTATAGTAGCTCCATCTGCTTTAGTCAGATTCACCAGTAATGGCAACATTTGAAAAAGCTTATAAGAAGTTTTGTACCGTAGCTCTAATA
>JAPYYV010007258.1:0-13562 GCA_030522625.1 Copidosoma aretas | reverse complement strand
GGATTAAAAATATTGACCTTACTTAAAAAACAGAGAAATTAAACGAAGTTTACCTTATATTGTGGGGGTTTGGTGGTAGGCGTGTGGGAGGAATTAACAACTCGTGAGAAGGGTTGGTGGGGGTTGGGGGTGGGGGAGAAAAATGAGTCACAATTAAAATCACGGAGAAATTGAACGAATTTTATCCTAAATTGTGGAGGGTTGGTATTGGTAAGGGGGTTGTGGGGCGTGTAAGGTATTGAGATTGTTGTCGGTGGGCATTATCGCTATATTTACCAAAATCACTATATAAATATCCTTGTTTGTCTACGTAACTTAAGGGCGTTCAGATGTTATTTAAAATATTTACACGATTCGTCTAAATTTGGAATATTTTAAAGTTTGCTATAAAATCATAGTTCGATTTTTCCAGATTATATTCCAGATTATTATAACTCTCACTTTAGCTAATATAGGATGATTCATTTAATATTCGATTAGAAGCCCTTATTACAATTAAAAAAAAAGAAATAGGTTCCTACCATCATCTATGATATCCAACTTCTTTTTACTGAAATTATTGGTAGTTTTTTAATGATCTATTGTTGTCAAAATGTACACTGTATACTACATAGTTTTTTATTACTTTGAAAGTAACAGTTCTAAATTGATCCATATTTGTAGTGTAATTAATATGTCTCTGTGCCAGCGCGGTAAATGTACGTACGATTCTAAACTGCGTAAGATTTAAACTTGGTAGATATTATTGGTAAATGTGTATAAATAAATATAAATTTATTTCTGAAGTACGTGAATTGTCATATTGGTAAAATTGTAAAAATACATTAAATGATACTTAAATATTGGAATCTTTTCGAGGATTACTGAAGTCGTCAAAAGCAAACTAAGTCTCGCCACAGCCCCCTAATTATCCGAATCTTTGTAAATACTGTAGAATTTTTCCGAAAGCAGGCTTTCACGAAACGTTTCAAAATAATATTAAATTGAATTTATAAAAAACTCTTTCTATAATATATTGCGATTTAAGTAGAGCTAATTCACATTTTCCCTCCGCAAAAACTCTACGATACCTACATGAAACCCTAACGGACGCCGCACACACAATTGTTGTCTAACTTCAACGCGACCCCCGCAAATCCTTCACAAACTGTCAATGAATTTCTATAAAGGTTATCTTAAGGTCACCTTGAGGCCGCCCTTTTTCTGCACGGCCTTCTGCAGCCTCTCAGAATAATGTAAAATTTTGTTTATTTCTCTGTAATTTGAATCAACATCTTTTTCAGTGTTTCCCCTTACACTTGCCGAATTTTTTTTTTGTGATTATTTTCTTAAAAACATTTTTTTTTTTAAATAAGCACAAAAATATTTACAGGCTGCATCTTTAATCAAAAGTTTTTCAACGAAGGATTCATCATCAAGACTTAATAAATCAATTCATGTAACAAGAAATAAAAGCTTGCAGTATTTTCGCCATAAAATTTAATAATTTTTTTCTTATATTTTTTATATAGATCTCATCTAAAACTTTGCCATTGATTCACAAATTTTATATACGAAATATAGAAACACAATTTTTTTAGGTGACATTAAAGCTAAAAATTATATTAATAAGTCATTAAAATATCATTTCGATGTTTAAATCCATATAATATGATGAGAAAAATCCATATTTGTTATTTATATGTTCACTAATGAAATAAAATAAAATTATTATGAAATGCTATAAATAAAAATAGATTTATTGCTAGTGTTAGTATTTCTTTGAAATATTTTATTGCGAGCGTATGGGGTAGTTCACAATTATTTATTCATTCATTTATATATTCTTTGTTCTTACCATGTCCCCCTTGAGGAAAATAGATAGGTGTGTTAACTTTTTTTAGTGTTATTATTAGGTCCACTAAGATATGTAAGAACATTTTTCAACCAATACATATGATTTTACGACACGGTATCATTGTATGTAATTAATATCAATCAATATCATCATAAAATGATAACAACCACAGAAGTCTTCGCTAGGAGCCCTACCACTTTAAGAAGAGACGGAAATCCCCTATTCCCAGAAAAAAATCGTTTTGAATACACTAAATTATTATTTTTCCGAAATTAATACGAACGTCTCTTATTTATTACCGAAGAGTATAAGTATTAGAAAAAAGCGAAATGAACGTAAGTAGAATAAGTTAAGCTCTTGGATTACGTCCACAATAAATAAATTTAAGTAATACGCACGCAACTGAATAAATGACATGTATACTGAAGAAACATAAACAAATATTTATTAAACAAAATTTTCTAAACGATAGTTTTAGTATCAAAATCGTTTTTACATCTATATTGTATAGATACTCCATTTTTAGTTTTGCATCTAGATAAAGCAACGTGTAATTGACGATGGAAAAACAATCAAAATAATGTTTATCCATAACAATATTAAAATATAGACGTGCGTGTTATCTGGAAAGAGGTAGGGTTTTTTCTAAATAAGCGTTTGATGACTTTCTTATAATACAAATAAATCGTTATTTTTATATTTTTAGTACAAACTTGAATATGTACATGCGTACTAACTTAAATGCAATATCCGGTAGCCTTAATAAAACGGAGATAATGATTTTATATAATTCATAAAGAAATCAAATATACTCAAAAGAGAAAATATATATACATCTGCTGAGCAAGATTCTGCGACGAAACATGTATCACCTGATATTTTTACTTTCCTATGTTACCAATCACCGAAGATTTATATACTTCTCTAATTCACCGAACATTTTTCTACTCCATCAACTCCCACAAATGACTCTCTACATAACCGACCATTGAATATTTGAGAACCCTTTTAATTTATCAGAACTCCTCATTTTTACTGATTGATCTGAAATCGCGTGATAAACATTCATAGGTTAGTTTTCTACGCACGAACGCTTTTTAAGAACAGGTCGCGTCTTAGGGTCTCTATAATATCCGAAAATATCCAGAAATCTCCTAAAGTACCTTCGCCTTTGACACTAGGTCTCCGTTTTGCAACAAGATTAAGGATACCTAGGGGGCACAGAAACCGAACTCCCCAGGTACTACCGGTTAGTAAATATGCTCAGACTGTCTCTAGGAGATCTGCTAGGCTTACTCTCGTATCGGATGATCTCGGCTGGCTTAGCTGTCTTTTCTCTCTCTCACTCACACTAGACCTAGCAGTGAACTGCTCTGCGTCGCTCTGAATAGACTCCGGAAAACTTCCGGGTACCAGGTCGCAGAAAAATCGTTCGGAGTGTACTACTCGTCACTGTGACTTGAAAACTCGATATCTCCGCGATAAGCGTGTACGAGTTCCAGAGGGAAAACTTAATATCTCCACGGTAAGCGAGTGAGAGCTCCTGAAGGTAGACTGATTCGTTCGGTGCCGTGGCTCGCCTTTATACCCACGCTCTGTACTTTCTCTATTGGGTTGCTCGTTTCTCCTGCCCTCATGCTCTAGTGGCTGCGTGGTGTAAGTTATGCGCGTGCGCGGCCTATCCATTCAAATTTAAATAGTTGCCTTATTTTAAGATCATTGAAAAATAAAATGCAGTATGCACCGCTGCAATGTACGTATATGTGAAGTCACAGTTTTACCAAGTATTTAATAATTTTAGTATACTCAAAAGTCTTGTATGGTAATCCCTAATATTATTATATCATTTTTCTGTTGTCTTATGTACACAAGTATATAAAAAAAAAGTTATCATTCGTAAGGCATAAAATCGTAATAGATTCATTGCAATATACATTTTGTTGGGTACATACATTTAAATACACCATTAACCATTAGATCATATCATATTTTTTTGAAGTATGACTATTCCTAGTGTTCTTATTCAGGGGCTCCACTAATAGTTGTTGCTACTTGTACTATGTACCAACTTGTGTGTAATACTACATTAGTATAATTTTATGTTCGACGTAAATACATGTATTTGTTTGTAGGTTGACCCTTTCATGTCAGTTTTGGATTTTTCTCTGTCGTGACAATTACGTATCTAATAAATCGAGTCTCAAAAGTTACTACGTGTGGGCTTTTTTACTGTGCCTAACAGGTTATGGGCCTAGTCAACTAAAACTTTACTTATGTCGTCAAAAAACTTCTTAAACGACTCAGACGAAAGAAAGAAGTAAAACTAATTATTTCGCGAGCTGCAGCAATTTCTTCTTCTCTTGCTAGCCAAAAATGTCAGACGCAAGGACAACGCACTCTACGCGACATGAATTGTTGCGACAATTATGATACATAGAAAATCCATGGAAGCTCTACTCATAAATAACGATACATGGCAATTGCTGTAACTAGCACAGTTGAATAGCTGGCTGCAGTACAAGCAGAGCACAAAAAGTGGCTTGCTGTGGATAGAAAAGCCAAAGCCGACGTAATCATGTCTATAAGACCACCCGAGCTTAAAACAATTCGCGGGTGCACCACATCAAGCGAGGACTGGAGAAAGTTTGAGTCAATTTGCGCTTCAAAGAGACCAGCTGGAAAAGCCACACTTCTTAAACGGCTTACACAGCATCATAGACAGGAAAGTCATGGTTTGAGAGATCATATTAATGGTTTTTTTGGCACCCTAGATAAACTCGAAGAATTAATAAACGATACTGTACAGTCATTCTGGCAGTTTTAAAAAATTTTGATTTGCCATCGAGTCATGGGACCAGCTCCTGGACGATGCACAGTGGGACGAAATCGGTTTTTTGGACAAAATAGCCTATAGATCACGAAAAGCCACATCTCTGCGCCCTGTAAGTAGTACTAAGTAGGATGGATGATCGAGTCGTCTAAAGAAAGTTTAAATTGGGGCCTGTACGAAAGACTCGCATACTCGGGGCGGAGAACCAGGGGACTTTAGAAAAGAAGGGATAAAGTTGGGGAGGTAGGTTGGATTAGGAAATAATGGTGGATACGAAAAATCTCAGAAATGGATATACGTGGAATAAATAATACAAAAAAAAGAAAAGTATTAAAATACATCACTAACCATTACAATATACTATATTATCTTTGAAGTATTACCATTTCTAGTATTGTTGTTTAGAGGCTTAACTCATAGATAGAGCTACCTGTACCATGTATCACCTTGTGTGTAATGCTATATAAGTATACTTTTATGTTTGATGTACAGACATGTATCTGTTTGTAGGTGATCCTCCCGAGTCAGTCTTGGATTTTTCTCTGTTGCAAGAACTACGTATCTAATACATCGAGTCTCAAAAGTTACTACGTATGAATTTGCTTTCTAATCTCCGCGCTTATTTTCTATACTTAATTTAAGCTAATTATTTATCAGATATATATTTGATATCAATTATCATCCCATGAATCTATCTGTGTGACAGTGGAAAATTTTTTAGGTTTTATGTTTTATTTTAACCAAAAACAGGTTTATTCTTTATTTGAATTTTTATATTTTTCAGACAGGTAATTTTAGGCTAATTGTATTTTTTATATCATTTTTATTAAATTTGTTATTTTCTCTCTATTGCTTTTATATACTTTAAATTTTACTTCTTTTATTGCTGCTCTTTCTGTTCTCGTTGTTATGCTTATTCGTCTAACCATCATATTTTTTGTCCTTAAAAATTATAAGTTTTCTATTTAATTCTTTTGAAATATTCTTGATGGTATATTTTCTAATTTTTTTTAAATTGATTTGCTTTAAGTCATTGTCTCTAAGACCAAAAGTAAATAATACATACTTTGTAAAAATGTCTTACGCTAACGACAAGATACAAAGTAGTACACCTAGATAGTTGGCTGTCTGCGGGGTAAAGGGTATATAGGGAGGCAGTGAGTTGCTGTAGATACTCTTTTTGATTTATCCACCTACAATGTCGATTGTCGTGGAGGATTAGTGAGTGAACATTACAGTAAGTGTGAGGTATCGTCCCTACAATCATTCCTGTCGTGACTAATCTGGTGGAAGGGGGAGGGGTGGGTGTACGGTTGGTGAATGTGGAGGGGCTGGGGATGAAAACAGATACGAAAAATGGGAAAAGCAGCACAATTTTTCTTTAGTTTTTATGAAGCGTAGTAGGGCTGAGGGGGAAGATCTAAACGGTCTCTGTGAAAAGCAGAAGATTTCAGGGATGTGAGAGGACGTGGGGAGTAAAAATGACGAAAAAACAAGCATATTTTACCTAATTACCTGGTAAATCATAGATGTCAGGTAAAAAGCAGTGGTGGGGGAAAGAAGAATATCGTAAAGGGGGGTGAGGATGTATTTTACTTTCATTATGCGCAAATTATAGTGTGTCCAACATGTATGCAGAAAAAATCAATATGCCCACATTGATAAATTCAAGAACAATTTTTCTAAAAAGCATCAAAATTTTCCACCATTTCTCATAGAAACGATATAATTCAGCGGTTTACCAGTTTACCACGTGGGACACATAAATATCTCACATATCACCAGTTTTTGCCGTTTATGATCAGTTACATAATGATTAAATGCTGTATTGATGACAAAATATATCAAAATAAGTGTTGTGCAATACAAAATTGTTTATAATTTATCTTTGTTTTCTTTATGCAAGTACACGAAAAAAATAAGTCAGTCGGCGATAAGGCATATCATCAAAAAGGTTAAACTATAATTTGGTCCTATGAATTAGCGTTTATATCGGCATACATCGAACACTTGACATTTACTTGAGCACCAAGCGAACAATATACTTGTTATTTTGTTGATATTTGATCTTTGGTAATAAGGAAATACTCAATGATGTATCTTTAATAGCACGTATCTGCTGGTGCCAGAATACATGTGAGCGACGGAAAAATAAATTATCAGCGCACTAGAATTACATCTGTTAAAAATATTAATGTATTATGAAATAATTTTATGAACTGTGTGAAAAAATTTTCACAATTATATTAGAATTATCACAATTTCGGATTTAGAAATTCGGAGATCGGACAAAGCAATAAGACGATCTGTAGTCGAATAATTTTGAGTCAGATAGTCCCAAATCAATATATCACTGGGAATCATCGTTAAATCTGATTAAAGAGAGGTATTTTTAATGCGTGGTATATTTTTGGCGTCTTGTACATATGTAAGAACTTCAAATAAATATTAATTATTCCGTTGATTATATTACAAAAAAACTATTAAAACGGAATACTTAGCATAATTATTTGTATTTAAATACATGCTATGCATACAAGTCCATATTTATAGCCCGATTTATTAAAAATTTTTTTAATTTAGTAGTACAAAACAGGTATCGCTGCCACAACCTTATTGAATGTAACAAATGTTCACACACAGAAATTACAATTGACATCAAATTGCTTCTTTGTTATCATTATTACATTGAAATCCTTTGAAAAGCGGGAAAAGTAAGATATTATTTTTCTTCTCTTTACTTACGCATCATGTAGTCCTACTGCATATATTTTCCGTGGAGATTATTAATTGTCAAATATGTGCTTATATATTTATTAGGTTTTTCCTAAATTTTAAATACCTTTATTTCAGATTTTTAGTTCGTGCAACTTATTTGGAAATATACAATGAAGAAGTGAGAGATCTTTTAAATAAAGATCAAAATCATAAGCTCGATGTTAAAGAACGGCCCGATGTTGGAGTTTATGTCAAAGATCTAAGTGGATATGTTGTTAATAATGCAGATGACTTAGATAAAATAATGAGTATTGGAAATAAAAATAGAATCACTGGTGCAACAGCAATGAATACATGCAGCTCTCGGTCGCATGTAATTTTTACTATAACCATGGAATCGAGTCAAATTGGTGATGATGGTCGACAACGCGTAAAAATGGGGAAATTACATCTTGTGGATCTTGCAGTGAGTAAACGTACTTAGTTATTTATGTATATCTTCCTATATTGTATAGTTGATTATTGTGGAGTGAAAGTGAGAGCCCCCCCTCCCGCGCGCGCCCCCTCTCACCGCCCCTAGATCTTTTTAGCCACTACAATATAAGTAAAAAATATGCTTATTTTGTCCTCCCTTTGTAGTGAGTCTCCCCTACCCTTACAGGCCCATTGTACTACACATTTTTTTTCTTCCACCACAAAATAAAGAAATTTAGGTTGGCTTCTCCATTGTTTTAAATTTGTTTGCTGCCCATTGCCCCTTACAGCCGCTTCCCCATTTTTATCATACCCCCTATAATCCTTTACTGCTTCTCACAGACCCTCATGCCCCTGTAGCCCCCTACATTTAACTCCGCTTTCCCACAGCTCCCCCTTATTTTCGCTGTTACTCCTGCTCCTCTCCTCCCCTTCTTGCCTACAATAGCTTACTAAATTTTCCTGGCCTCTCGCACTGGCCTCTCGCACTGCCCTCCCATCGTTTCTAACTACGATACATGTAATATTCTCTACAACTTTCTTACAGCCTTTAAGTCTTCCCCTGGAAAAAAATGAATGATTCAGAGCTCACTTTAGTTCTTGTTGTACTCATTATTTAAGCCTTTAAAAAAATCAATTCCATCAAGTACCTATGAAATAATTCCCGAATGTACATATAAGAACGGTTACTGTTTATAACATCTTGTGCGATAGCTCTATCACGAGCATCTAGAGCTAAATGGCATTGTAAGAATATTATCAAATTTAATTAAATATAGATATTATACAAGTAGCATAAGTAACTGAACAAAGTAGAACTCATCAATAGACTTGATAAGGCCTGCATACAAAACGTTACATTCAATTCCAATAGTTAGTTTCTTTAAGACAGCATATTTCCATGCATAATTATGTATAGGAGCTATTTTCTTACACCGTACAACGGGTATTAATGCAAGAAATAATTTGTTTTTGTAAAATAACTGATAAAAAATTTTAAAGCAATGTTGCGCAGATAGGCCTAGAATATCGCACATAAACGTCCACAAAGTAAGATTTGTACAAAAGTGTAGAACCACGCATGCATGTGTGAATATAAATATATGTACATATTTTACTCGCAGTGTAAAAAAGAAAAACAAATTATATGACATACTTAAAGGATAATTTTAAAAAGTATCCATATAAACGGTTACGGTTTACAGTACCTTATGCAATAACATCTTCGCGAGAGTCGAAAGCTAAATGGCGTTGCAAAAGTACAACCGTATCCACTCAAGTACAGATATAATAAGCTGAGCATAAGTAAGTAAACAAATATTAACCTATTATTAGATTTGACTAGGCTTAGCTATACACAACGTGGCGTTCAACTTTAAATATTTTTTTTTTTATGACACTAATGTTCTTGTATAATAATATATAGTCGTGACTTTCTTATGCCCTAAAATAAGTAATAATGCAAAGAAATAAATTTTTTTTGTGACGTAACTTAAAAAATATTTTTATTAAGCTTAGCAATTTCGGTATCTTTTAAAATTTAATATTTTACTTTCCTTCTTTTATGATTTTTAAATTACAGATCACTCTTAATTAAATTTTTTATGGATTAAGATTACAAAAGACAAAGCTTTCCCTCAGCGAGCTCTGCGTGTGAACTCCACAATAGGATTACAAAGTTAATCTTCATATAAATTATTTTTAGTGGTTAACTTGTCACCATACTACATCTAATTCTCATACTGCAAATACTTTTAAAAAATTTAGGATTGTACCATTTGAAAATATAATTGTTTAATTGAATAAAAAAGAATTTATATGAAATTTTTTTAATATTTACTTCTCTGTATTCTCTGTATTACCATAAAGTTTAATGTCATTCCTTTAAACAAAACCTGGCCTTACTTCTATATTATACTTATTATATTACTTTATTTAGTAATTTTATGGATTACATAATATAAATAATAATCCATTTCAAATGCTTATTCATTTCAATGTAAAGCTTCACTGGGTTGTATCAATGTTACTCAAAATTTTAATCACACCCAGTTGTAAATTGCCACTTTTGTAATTTTAAGTTAGGAGCGTTTCATAATCTTAATTTTGTCAGTGCGGATACAATCACCGCTCTACTTGTATTAAATATTTTTTTGATTATGTGCAAGGGAGCGTACTCACCTTTATATTATAAATCAATCAATGAACAAATATATTTTTTACTTTTTAGTTGAAAACTTTATAGCGAACAATTTTATTATCTAAGTAAAAAAGTTGTTATTCTGATTGTAAGCAAATAAATATAAGTTTTAGAAACTCAAATCTATTGGGCTAAACATTATAGTACAATTTAGTAATTTTTATGAACTTTTTATACGTTTGACTTTCATGAAAAAATTTTATTTCTTATTAAGGTTTCAACAAATTTTATAATTACTGCAGTATCTTGAAATTTATGTAAAAGTATAATTTTGAACTACAACTTCATCTGTATTCTCAAAAAAATAAAAATGTTTTGATCGAAATCATCTTAATGAAGTTCAAAGTTACGTTACGAATTTTATCCTACTTTTTTATAAAATCTGTTAAGGTGTCGTTTTAATGAATCTTTCCTTGAAAACTTCTTGCAACATCGATGGCAAATCTCGCTTATTTCTGACTTATGTGTGTTCATATAGCGACGTAAGCGAGTTTCTCTTGAGAGTTTTTTTGTGAAATAGCACAGCTCATAACTTAACGATTTTTGTTCTCTTGTATGACGTAAATGATATTTCTTTGATTTTATAATTATATGACATATGCTTCTTTCAAAAAATTTATTGATATAGTTTTTTTTTGTTAATTTTCAACCCTCCTAAGTACCGAAAACGTAAGAACAAAATTCAGTTTTAAATACATATTCTTTGTCCTGAAATGTATAATTACTTAATTTTACAAATTTTCCATAAATATAAATATTTACTTACGCTGCATGAGTAAAAATAATTATTTATTGATTGTTTAATTCAAAAAACAAACATCTTATTCTTAAATTGGTTGATGTATGTATGTGTGTACACGACCTTTATAAATTATTATAATAACTAATGGACAAGTTATTCGGCCATTTATACATGCATGGCGTAAAACCATATACATAAATATAGTTACACATTGTAAACATCTGATAAATATTGTTTGGTATTTTATGGGCAAAAGATCCAAAAAAATCAACGTGTTGTCATCATAGAAATATTTGTCCGAGTCTCTTGCGTAAATATGATGAATTAAAAGACCTTTAAGTTACCGAATTCAATTTTAGGATATTGATTAGATATTCTCATATTCTTGTTAGTTTCGCATCTTTGCTAAGTGAAAAGATAGAACCAATGGTGAGGGTATATGAGCGCGTTCATAAATAACCAGCCAGCGTGAGCGCGCACGGCGATTTTCACCAGAAATACGCTATTTTCCCATCGCTGTCAAGCTCACAGTAAAGATCTAAAAAATATTCAGAACCTGCAAATCGTTAGATTTTTTTCTCCTATTTCTGATCGTGGGATTATTTTTTTCTAAAGTACTAATTTGTAGGTTACAACTGCTTTTAAATGTTTACAACTTTTTTTTTTCATGAACACCCTGTTCAATCGCAGAATAATGATCACCAATCGAAAGATCAGGTTAAAATCTATCGATTATGACTTATTTAAAGTTGGGAAAATAAATTTAAGGCTTCCAACAATGGAAAAAACTAAACCAGGTCAGCGTGCAAAACATGTACTGGACGGCCGCGGCTCGTGCGCCGTGCGGCACACTAAAGCGGTCTCTCGCTTCGGCTTGCCTTAATAAGTTTTCAAAATGTTTCAAAATAATATTCAAATAATTTGAATTCATAGATTTTTATCTGATCTTTTAATCGGTCTCTTTTAGTTTGCGATCGGACACGTAGTTTGCAGCTAAACATGCGATCAACCATTGAAATCTCAAATCTAATACAAAAATATATATAATTTCAAAAGAAAACATAATACACGCAATAAATAAGTAAGGTGAAAATATAAAAATTGTATTCTGCAAGTTAGAAAAATAAAATTAGTCTTTTTACGAAAATGTTTATTTATATACAAAACAGGCATGGTTTAAATAAGCTATGTTATTCCGCGCAGTTGCAGGTAGCACACCTGCTGTGCCATAGACGTATGTAAGTTTTTACTAGTTCTTTTTAACAGGTTGCAAACAAACTACTTAATATTACTGCAGTAAGTTAAAGTTGTATTACAAAAGCGAGAACGAATTTATTTAATTCATCAGTTTTCATTGACACCTGATTAAAAATACTCATGAGTAAATTTATGTAGTATGTACCTATACAGGAAATTCGTAAGTATAAAATGCCATCATTCGTTACCTTTCGAGTACTTCTATTTTAGTATTATAAATCACAATCTTTTTACTAGCGATACTCAATTATTGTATCTTTTTTTCGTAGGTACGCCATTCTTTGTAACGTCTAATAGAACAGAGGAGAGTTTAAGGAAAGTTTGAACTAATCATCCTTACACCACAAGATTTATATGAATCGGTTCAAAGTTAGTTTAAAAATATTTTTTGTTTTTATTACTCTAAAAAAGACCACTTAAGAAATAAAAAAAAACTTGGTGTGAGAACGCAAGCAGCAGAAGGGAAAGCTGGAACTTTATCTTACTATTGTGTATCGTTTATTAAGGCGACTAACCAATTAGTATTTCGACATGTTTCTGCTTCAGAAACCACGCCCTTGCATCCGACCAACGCACTTCTATCTAATAGAAAACATGACAAAAGTTTATTGCGACGAAAGAATAATTCAAGCGTTAGGCCACGTGAAATTTTGAAAAAGAAAAAAAAAGAATAAACAGATGAGTAGTTACTCAACCAAATTATACATATTTTTGTAATAAATTTGAGATTTAAATGGTTAATCGCATTTTTAGCTGCAAACTACGTGTCCGATCGCAAAATAAAGCGACCGATCAAAAAATCAGATAAAAATCTATCAATTTAAATGATTTGAATATTATTTTAAAACATTTTTAATACTTATTAAGGCGAGCCGAAGCGACAGACTACTTTAGCATGCCGCGCGGCGCCACGTCGCGGCCGTCCAGTACATGTTTTGTGCGTCGACCTGGTTTAGTTTTTTTCATCGTTGGAAGCCTAAAATTTATTTTCCCAACTTTATATAAGTCATAATCAATGAATTTTAACCTGATCTTTCGATTGGTGATCATTATTTTGCACAAAGTGTTCATGGAAAAAAATTGTTGCAAACATTTATGTGCAGTTCTAACCTACAATAAAGTACTTTGGAAAAAAAATCCCCTATGGGAAAGAGGAGGAAAAAATCTAGTGACTTGCATGTTTTGATTATTTTTCAGATCTTTACTGAGAGCTTGACAGCGAGAGAAAAATAGTTTATTTTTGATGAAAAACGCCATGCGTGCTCTCGCTGGCTCGTTATTTATGGACGGGCTCATATATAATATTAAACTTAAAGAACAAATTTTTCACGTCACACCAAATATCTTGAAATTTGACACAGATATAGTGCCAAAAAGTAGCCCATTGTATACTGTTCCGTCGCTGATGCCTTCGTATAGATACCTACGTGGGTTCGCTTTCAGTCGTACATAATCCATTCGGTCCAAATCGAGAAAACTCGAGCGTGCGAGGAGTCAATCACAA